>JAQGBW010002774.1:0-18497 GCA_034698625.1 Julus scanicus
AAGAACCTTGGCCCTGCATTCCAGCAAAGTGCATTCCCGCCATTGTTGAAATAAATCAAAAATGTAAGAAATGGCAAGAATGACGAAAACAATTTCGCGCCAAAATTACGTCTCACAACATCACGTGGGTGTTTTTATTTCCTATAATGTTGGAAATCATGGATGATATATATATTAAACTGCTTTCTTCGAATAATACTCTTATATTTATTTTGTTTCTCTATTACTTCCACACATTACAGTGGAATCTCGGTTTACGAACTTAATTCGTTCCTTGACCCTGTTCGTGAATCGAATCAATGTTTCCCATTTCAATTGATGAAAATCCAAGTAATGCGTTCTTTGTCCTAGACATTTTTTTTAACATGTTATGGCTTTATGTGTGGAGATAATACAGAAAGGAAATAAATATGAGTAATATTAGAAGAAAGCAGTTTAATATATACATCCATATGATTTCCAACATTATAGGAAATAAAGACTAAACCCACGTGGTGTCGTCATGCTGACGTTGCTGCGAATCATTCACACATTCTGCTTAAGAAATTTACTTTAACAAACATCGTTTTCATCAGAAAAATGTGTATTATTCTACTCTATTCTCTCGACGACATCGATGGATTCTCATCCATTGCATCTGCAATTGGCGTGGAGAAAACGAGAGACACTTTTGCCATATTTGCAATTGAGGCTATTTCTTTAAAACTAATATCGATTTTAACTTAAATCCTTTGAAATTATAACACATTTTGATGTTTCTCGTATTTTGTAAAGCTTATCCGTAACAAAGATGTTCTGCTAGAACTATAGTAAAACAATTGCAGAAACTCGGACCTTTGATCGGTGGTCCGGAGAAATGTGTTCGTGAACGAAGCATCGTTCGTAAAGCGAAACAACAAATGGTGTTCGCAAACCGAATATTCCGTAAACAGATACGTTCGGTAACCGAGGTTTCCACTGTACTTGTGTATTATACGTATACTTAATTATGTGCGAGTATATACTTTCCTGACATATTGTTGTGCACTTATAAATCTGGTACGTACGTGTTTTTCGCCTTAGCCCAGCAGGCTTAAAAGTTAAGAAACATGCTTGAAATTCGTATTATACACCAGTTTGTACTTGAATTTACCTTATTCAAAAAAATGTTGTCTCGAAATCCTTGAAATATGATCTAGAAGCCTTTCACGGCACTTTTTTAAAAACACTGCCTTAATTCAACGGAAGTCATTGTATACTTACACATAGATTTCTCAGTTTTCTTCTTTTGGAAAGATGAAAATTCAGGTAATTTCTCATCGTGGATTATCTTGCAGTTGATTATAGCAAAAAAACCTGATTAATTTACGTTAAAATTAACGATTTTAGGCAATTTGTATAGCTTTTCGCTAAATTTGCTCGAATGCGCGGCCATCTTGTTCCAAATCTCGTATTCGAAAATGGAACATCGATCGTTGTTCCACGGTTGCCACGGTTACGTTCTTTGTTTACCTCGCGCACATCTGCACGCGCTTCTAATCCTAACCACGCTTAAGTATGCATTGACTACCGAGTTAATTTTTTTTGTACTAAACAAAACAAAAAATGAGGTTTTTTGATCATAACTCGGGTTAGGTTAATCTGATTTATTGGCTGAAAGTTGCGATCGACAGAGCGTAAAAAGCTAAATGTACTCTAGCTTATTTTGCTGTCTTATTCCTATAAGTTTTTGAGTTAAGGCTTAAAAACGTGGTTACGTGGTCGAGATTGGAAGAGTGAGAGGGATTCCACGTTTATCAGAGGTTATAATCCTAATCCAGGAAATGAGTTTTTGATAACTAATAAAGTTGTAATTTTTGGTAGATATCGTGTATCTCTTTTGCACGCTTTTCATTTCGATTGTTTTGATTTTTTACGATTTGGGAGAATAGATTGTGTATCGATGGTCGAGGTCAGAGGTCAGGTGGGTGGGGAGAAATGTCAAGGGTGACGTCAGGTGGGGAGAGAGAGGGACACACCTCGAAATACTCAGCCCTGTTGCTACCTGCCAAACTTCAAAGGGGCAGCCATCTTGTCTCCTAATCGTTCGATTTGACAAAAACCACGCCATTTTTTGAAATTTTGCGCATTTGCATTTTAAAGAACATAAATTTGTAAATGTTTTTGCTGAGAACCGAACACATTTTTAATGTTTTCATTTAAAAACACGTTTTTATAATTTGTTTGAAAAATACAAGTTTTGTATAATTTATCTGAAAAATACAGAAATGTTGAGCATTTTGATTGAAAAATTAAGAAATTTTGCATAATTTAACTTTAAAATACAAAAATTGTGAACAATTTAATTGAAAAGTACAGAAATTTTGCATAATTTAACTGAAAATACAAAAGTTGTGAACAATTTAATTGGAAAGTACAGAAATTGTGGACAATTTAACTAAAAAATACAGAAATTTTGAAGAATTTAACTAAAAAATACAAAAATTGTGAACAATTTAACTGAAAAATACAGAATTTTGAACAATTTAACTGAAAAATACAGAAATTTTGAACAATTTAACTAAAAAATACAGAAATTTTGAAGAATTTAATTGAAAAGTACAGACATTTTGGACAATTTAATTGAAAAATACAGAAATTGTGCATAATTTAACTAAAAAATACAGAAATTTTGGACAATTTAATTGAAAAATACAGAAATTGTGCATAATTTAACTAAAAATAACACAAATTTTGGACAATTTAATTGAAAAATACAGAAATTTTGCATAATTTAACTAAAAAATACAGAAATTGTGAAGAATTTAATTGAAAAATACAGAAATTGTGAACAAATTGAAAAATAAAGAAACTTTGCAAAATTTAACTGAATTTTGGTCATTTGGTTGAAAAGTGCAGACATTTTGTACAAACTTTTTGTTTTTTTGTGGTCCAAAACTCCCATCAAAGTTTTTAATATAAAACACATCATCTAAACATTTCAAATGCATTTTAAAAGTTAAATTTCCTAGAATTAAGTTATCTAACTACATTACCAGATTTCAAGATTGTATTAAATTTTTGCAAATGTTAGTGTAAAAATCCTGTCACAAATGTCACACGTGTAATTTGTGGTACGATGTTACATCATGAGATTCACTCGATAAAGTTGTTTACCAAAAAGTTTTTATCATTTTATAAATTTTTTATCAACCATTAATTGCTAATCAAAACTTAATCAAAACTTAATCGAACGTCATTTTGTCTGATGATGGTACCAGCCTCTGGCAGGATATGACAAAAAATACTACAAATTAATACCAGATAACTATAACAATATCTTTGGGTAGGCGGAAGTGGATTTTATACGTGAAATTTATCAAATTTGTAACAAAATTTCACGAATTTATGAAATATGAAACGTGAGATTTTTAGAAAGCGAGGAAAATTTCATATTTTAAAATTTGAAGTCAGATTTTTTATATTAGGAGCTTGGAATTTTGTATTCGAACAGATGCAACTTAGTTTTGTAGAAATTTCTACCTATATTTCTTGAAATTTCTACCAAAATCCCATGCATTTTTTAGGTACAGCACGAGATTTTATAACACAATGAAAATTTCATATTTATGGCACTGGAATCAGATTTTTTATACTGGCAGTTTGGTACTTTGTGTTCAAACTGATGTAACCAAGTTTAGCAGAAATTTTATTTTATATTTTGTAAAAATTTTCATAAAATTTCATGAATTTATGAAATATACATAATGACATTTTTGAAAGCGATGGGAATTTCATATTTGCAACACTGGAATTGGATTCCATGTATTCAAACAGATGTAACTCAGTTTAGCAGAAATTTGGTTGTGTATTTTCTGAAATTTCTACCAAAATTTCACATTTTTATTATAATTCAGTTTAAAAAAGTTGAAAAATACTATTTTAGAACAACTTTTAGAATTTTCAGAGAGAAAAAAATGTTATAATTGGTTGTGATAAATTTGTGAAAGAAATTTGTAAGATAATTTTCACAAAACTACAACTAAACTTGTAAATCAGATTTTGTGAAATTGAGTGACAAAATCTAGTTTTTGTATTGAAATAACATGAAATTTCAAAAATAAATTTCAAATATTTTTCCTGCATTTCCTGCATTAATTTTGTTTAAAGTTAATTTGAATCATCATATTTATATTAAACAATCCCAACAGGATACAAAACCTAAGTTTGCAAGCCATGCGAACATAATTTCAAATTATATTTCTTCAAAACTGAGCCTTAATTTGACTAATTTGTTTAAAGTTTCAAACCAAGAAATATTTCGTTGTTTTAATGTAAATGTTTTTTGAGGCTTATGTAAAGAGTTTTCATGCTCACAATATCAAACAAATTGATCATTAAAATGTAGAAAATTGCAGGATGAAACCGTGCTCTCCATGAATCCTGTTTTTGGGGAAAACTCATTATCAAAATATATAAAAAAAAAAAATAAATTAAAAAAAAATGGTGTTAGGCAAGGCCAAGGTTTTACACAAATGCCAGCAAATTTTCATATTTTTTATTCAATGGTGAAAGTCTAAAAATGTTCAAATTTATCCAAGATTTGTACTATAATCGACTTTACATGTAGGGGAGACTGGGGAGCATTGAGACAAATATAATTAGCAAGACTGGGGAGCATTGAGACATGTGGTTTTCTATGTTTTTAGCATTATAATTTATTTTTAGCCTCGTGGAATTTTTCATGTTTTTGATATATGTTTGTCACTATGTGAACCGAATGCATAGTAACAAAAATCCAGAAATATTTCATTGAAGAGATTATTATAAAACATTTTTACTAATCTTATCCTCACATTATTTTATACAAATCAATTAAAGTTGTAAACAACATGATAAACTTCTATTAATGTCAAACCACACTCAGCAACACATTATATAAGATATTGCATATATTGCGGCATTAATACGTTGGATTCCGGTAAATTTGGACAATTATATCTAATTTTGTATAACAAAAAAAGTTAACTTGTAATAATAAATATAGAAATATTTCCTATAAAATACATTCAAAATTCAGTATATGCAATATACCGTATTTTATATACAATACATACAATATTTGCTGTACACGATTGTTTTAAAAATATAACCAAATCTAAAAATCTATAATCTAAAGTCCCCCAATACATATGCACTTAGACCTTTATGATTGTGTAATATTGCACTTGTGCAGTTGTCCATTTCAACAAAAGTCCGAATAGCGTTCGAAAGAAGCGATACTTTTGTTTCGAGAGTCGTTTAGCAGAAGCGCCGCTGCTCTTTTGCGGCAGCCGAGTCTTTGCTTAGTGTGGACTGTTCTGCGGCTTCTGCCTATCTCTACTGCCTACTTGCTGACGTCAGAAAGTCGGTTCTCTGTTGGGTAGGTTGTGTTTATTGCCGTAAACACACTAGCCGACTGACCAAGAACTGGCGTTATGATGCCAGCAAGTTGCGAACCGAGAATCGGAAGCGCAGTCCAAACTGGGCGAAGACTTGCCAATGACCCTTGCTGAAAAATGATAGCCATATTTTTCTTTGATCGAGAAAGCGCGTTTTGTTTTGTGTTTTTAGCAGAAGTCGTTATTTTGGCGGGTTTCTGCTTTAAAAAGGTTGACCAGTTCTAGCTTTTTTCCGTTGCGAAAGTGGGAGAAGCCTATGAGCAACCGACATTTCTTCTCAGCCGTCAAATTTTTTAGTTAGCAGACAAAATTTGGCATAGTGTTAATGTTCACTAGTAGAAGCTCTACAGGACTCTGCCCATCTTGCCTATATTTTGGTTCTTGTTTTGGTTATTTATTTTCGGTTTGTGGTTAATGTCATATGGTGTCGTGTCTACTGAGGGCTGGTCTTACCAACACTGGTCGAAATCTGCGGTCAAGTAACCCGTAGTCAAACTAATCACAGTTTGACCTCCCAGTCATCTTTTTGGGTTTTACCAACATAACTATGGTCAAATCTGGTGATGTGGTCACGAAACCAGAGTTTGACCTATATTCCGACTTCCTAAGTCGGAATATGCAATTTGACAGCACTGTTCACCAGTGCTGCCAAATTGTCCACTGTCCACCATACTTGAACCCAGCATGATGGCTGGGTTAAAGTATAATCAACTTTTCTCTCCTTTTCCCCCCTAACCGTGGTTGGTAAAACGAAAGCGGCGGTCAAACCATGGTTAACTACAGTTTGACCAGAGGTTAAATTTAACCACAGTTAGTAAGACCGACCCTAAGTGAAACAACACGACCAACTGTCAAAGCCAAAAACAAGTTTGCTTGCCATCTCCCTCCCATCAAATGAGGACAACCTCATCTAGCCCTGCATGCAGTCTTCCCACTGCTGTGATGCCATTGGCTCCCAGAGCAGCTCTTGCATTCTGTCTTTGAAGAGTCCACTTCTAAGTTAAGGGTGGGATTAAAGCAAAACACATCATTTCCATATTTGAGGGCGGCAACGCCTAACTCCTTCAAAACTTCTCTAATCATCTCGTACTGTGAGAAAGATCGACTTGTTTTTGTCCGCTATTAGTGATTTCTGTCAATAGATTGCTCGTACGACTATCGCTAGAAACACTTTGCGAATGACAAGCAGCGCCACCACTCGTCAAAAATCGAAATTTGAAACCTTAAAATGTGTGAACATTTGCAACATGCATATGTTTACCCTATCAAAACAAGGCATTAATTGAATTATTTAAGACTATAAATAAAGCCTTGAAATGTCTTAATTTATTTCCAGGCCTTGACTTTTTGTCCTTGCGTCGGCTTTTGTTTTAAACTGTTTATAATGCGATAACAAAAGCACCAGGTGTTCTATTCTGCGTTCCTTCCTGTTTCTCCGTGACGTTACAAGATGGCGGACATTTGCTTCATTGCAATATGTTTTATCAAAATATGGAAAATTTGCATAAGTGTTTCATACAAAATTTCACTTTTAGACATTTATCAGAGATTGTGAATGTTTTGGCCGCCATGATGGAGCTTTTAAGTCCACCCCAACTGTAATTAAAATGCATTGGCAGCCATGTTAGAAGTTTGAAAGGCGTCTAGCATTTATTGGCAGCCATATTGGAAGTTTTAAAGTTGCCTAAGATGCATAGGTAGCCATATTGCAAGTTTTAAAAGCGCCTAAGATGCATTGGTAGCCATGTTGGGTGTGTTAAAGACGCTTAAAATGCATTGACAGCCATGTTGGAAGTTTTACAGGCGCCTAAGATGCATTATCAGCCATGTTGGAAGTTTATAAGGCGCTTAGAATGCATTTTCAGCCATGTTGAAAGTGTTAAAGGCGAATAGAATACATTAGCAACCATGTTGGAAGTTTTAAAGTTGTCTAATATGCATTGGCAGCCATGTTGGAAGTTTTAAAGTCGAATAGAATGCATTGGCAGGCATGTTGGAAGTTTTAAAGGCACCAATAAGATGCATTAATTGGCAGCCATGTTGGAAGTATTAAAGTTCCCTAAAATGCCTTTGCAGCCATGTTGGAAGTGTAAAAGATGCATAAAATGCATTGACAGCCATATTGAAAGTGTTAAAGGCGCTTAAAATGCATTGTCAGCCATGTTGGAAGTTTAAAAGGCGCCTAAAATGCTTTGGCAGTCATGTTGGAAGTATTAAATTTCCCTAAAATGCATTGGCAGCCATGTTGGAAGTTTTAAAGGCGCCTAAGATGCATTGTCAGCCATGTTGGAAGTTTTAAAGTTGCCTAAAATGCATTGGCAGCCATGTTGGAAGTTTAAAAGGCGCCTAAAATGCATTGGGAGCCATGTTGGAAGTTTTAAAGGCGCCTAAAATACGTTGGCAGCCATGTTGTGTGTTTTAAAGGCGCCTAAAATGCATTGGCCGCCATGTTGTAGTCGTTAGCTGATTGTATTTTGTGGTGTGCTGGGCGTGAGCGATGATCGAACAGTGATAAGAATGAGCTGTTAAATTGTCTTTTGTGATGACTTCCGGTTTCGGATGTTGGCTAATCCGTCCTTTCTTCTCGTTCGATCCGGTGTCATCCTCATTCGAAATGCCTCAAATTGGGTTTCAAAAACAGGATCACAGATTAGAAAATAATCGCAGGTTTCATCGACCGACGAAAATTAAGTTTCACACAAAAATCCAACAAATTTCCAAACATTGCTTCTAACAAAAATTAACGACATGAGGATGTATAATTATCTTCAGCTAAAAATTCGGATGTTTTAATTCGTTATCAACCTTGATTTTGTAGGTTTTTAACCCCATTAAAACAGTTTGAAACGCGTGATAAAAGGGGCCACTAAAATCCACCTGCTGGCTATGAACTCTGACCCCATTCAACCCGAAACATTATTTAAAACATTTACCAAAATCATTTATCAAAAATACACATGATGTAATTAAATGCGATGACATAAGTCAGATATGGTAAAAGTGGAACGAGGAGATCGTGTAAACAAACAAACAAACTGTCACTTATTTTTAGTAAAAATTCAAAATTCAAATAGGGTTAAAACTAAAAATTGCCAAAATTTCATCAGTAACCCAAATTGTGAAATATATTTATAATTAAACGGTGATAAAATGGATTCTGAAACATCCTCGTTTCATTGAAATTCTCCACAAAATATCAATTAAGTGTCTTATTGTCACGATCAAAACTTATTACATCGAACATTTCCTCAAACATTTACGCAATATTTTATTTTTTCCTGGTTTATATGAAATTATAGAGGCAAATAAATAAACTTAAAAGCGTGTTTTGGACTCGAATATCAAGTATGAGCCATAACAACCAACTAGCAACAAATTTGTCTTAAAAATTCATCGAAATTCCCATATTCAAGGGTTTTTAAGGGCCAATTCAAGGAATTTTTGAATAGTCAATTATTATTGTAGAACGTTGTCGCCATAGCAACCGTGGAACAGAATCACCATGGCAACCGTAGAACATTTTATCCCTAGCAACCATGGAATTAAATTTATTTTGAAGCTTCTGAATGGTTTTTGAAGCTTCTGAATGTTTTTTGAAGCCCTCTGAATGTTTGTTGAAGCTTTTGAATGTTTTTTGAGGCTTCTGAAATGTTTTTTGAAGATTCTGACTGTTTTTTTTGAAGCTTTTGAATGTTTTTTGAAGCTTTTGAATGTTTTTCAAAGCTTTTGAGTGTTTTTTGAGGCTTCTGAATGTTTTTTGAAGCTTGTGTATCTTTTTTGAGGCTTCTGAATGTTTTTTAAGGCTTCTGAATGTTTTTTAAAGCTTTTGAATAATTTTTGGAGATTCTGAATGTTTTTTGAAGCTTATTAATGTTTTTTGAGGCTTCTGAATATTTTTTGGAGATTCTGAATGTTTTTTGGAGCTTCTGAATGTTTTTTGAAGCTTTTGAATGTTTTTTCAAGCTTTTAAAGATTTTTTGAGGCTTCTGAATGTTTTTTGAAACTTGTGAATGTTTTTTAAGCTTTTGAATGTTGTTTTTAAGCTTGTAAATGTTTTTTTGAGGCTTTTGAATGTTTTTAGACGCCTCTGAATGTTTTTTAAAACTTCTAAATGTTTGTTTTTAAAACTTTAATGTTTCTTATAAACTTATAAAGTTTATTTTAAAAATGGGAATTGCTTTGAAAAACTTTGTTTTTCAAAAGTCTCAAAAGAATGATTTTCAATTTTTTATATTTTTTAAACTTAACTCAGGTATTACATCTTTTGCATTTTAAATTAAATTTTTACAAATTTTAAATTGTTTAACCCTTTGATGTCAAGGAAATTAATTTCTGCAAAATTGCGAGTGAAAATTTCAAATTTGATGTTTTATGTCACGGACGAACAGCTTTTTCACAAAAAACTGGTTTCTTGTTGCAATTTTTTGACAACTTTTTCATAATTTTTGATGAATATTTAAATTCTTTATGTTCACATGAGAATTTCACAGAAAATATTTCTTGTAATACACAAATTCCAGTAAGTTTTCATGAAATTCAAAATTGTAATGCTACGAATTTGTGACTCCAGAAATTTTATTTACGTTATTTGGTTCTCCAAGATGGCCGCCGAACACTATGATTACACTCCATTATGAAGCTATTAACAAGTTAGTCACGCTAAAAAGATATGTTATTATTTTGTAATTGAAAAATGTTATTAAATTTTAGTGAAGTTTCTTTATCTTTAAGATTAAATAGTTTTTGTTTCGCCCCCTGGTGTTAGTTTACATCGATCAGGGTCATCGAGGACACTCTAAAGATTCAAATTTAAAAAAAGCAAATATTGAAACAATGATAATTAGAATCAGCAGGAGGAGGAGGTCATTAAAAGATACATCGAAAACAAACACAGTAGATGAAAGTAGCAGAAAACAAAAACTTTCGCATTAGTTGAAAGTTTTGGTCAGAAATTAGACATTTATGGCCATAGGTTGCTCATTTTATACGTCACAAAAAAGGTCGAAAAAGGCTGAAAAAGGCTGACAAATGTCAACAAAAGTTGAAAAAGGTTGAAAAAAGTTAAATAATGCTGAAAAACTAAGAAAAGATTGAAAAGGGAAAAAATAGGCGTTGAAAATAGTTGAAAACGGGTTTGAAGTCTGACAAAAGTCTAAAAAAGTTGAAAATGTGGAAAAAGTCGAAAAAGACTTAAAAATGTTGAAAAAAGTTTTAAAAAGTCTGATAAAGTTTGAAAAAAGTCTAAAAAGTCGAAAAGGGATTTAAAATCTGACAAAAGTCGAAAAAGGTTGAAAATGTTGAACTTTTTAATAAATAATGAAAAATGTTGAAATCGTTGAGAAACATTTAAAAATGTTGTAAAAAGTCTAAAAAGGTTGAAAAAAGTCGAAAATGATTTAGTGTCTAACATAAAAGATGTTGAAAAAAGGTTGAAAAAGTCGAAAACGGTTTGAAGTCTGACAAAAATCGAAAGAGGTTGAAAAATGGAGAACATTTGATAAAAGATGAAAAATGTTGAAAAAAGGTTGAAAAAGTCGAAAACGGTTTAAAGTCTGACAAAAGTCGAAAGAGGTTGTAAAATGTTGAACGTTTTCATAAAGGTTGAAAAATGTTGAAAAAAGGCAGAAAAAAGGTTGAAAAAACTCGAAAAGGGTTTGAAGTCTGACAAAAGTGGAAAAACTTTGAACTTTTCGATAAAGGATGAAACTGTTGAAAAAGTTGAAAAAGGCTGTGATATTGTTTGAAAAAGGTTGAAAATACGGTTGTCATGTTCTTTTTTTTAAAATTCTACAGTTGCTATGGCTTCCTTTTTATGTTCTACGGTTGTCATGTTCTTTTTTTAAAATTCTACGGTTGCTATGGCTTTCTTTTTATGTTCTACGGTTGTCATGTTCTTTTTTTTTTAAATTCTACGGTTGCTATGGCTTTCTTTTTATGTTCTACGGTTGCTATGGTTTCCATCTTATGTTCCACGGTTGTCACGGTAGCGACATTCGATGGTTGACACCATTTTGTTTAAAAAATGCAAGAAAACTGAATGTGAATGAAATGCGGTATTGTTTAAAACAGGAGTTAAATTCGACTCTTGACTATGTGATGTTGATATCGCGGATGTTTTTATTAATCCATCTTTCAGTTTCCGGATACGATGATCTTTCTTACAGACATTTACACCGGATTTCCCGATTTTACACTTTCATTTCTTAAACTTTTCATTTTTTTTTTTTTTTTGACGATTTGATCAAAGGTGTTCTTATTAGCCACTAATATGACAAATTCTAGGGCAGAAAACGTTTGATTTTTTGGTCCTTTTCCATGAATTTGTGTGTATTCTGTACACACACACTTGGGCCAAGTATGGTTATATCTAAAACCGGTTGCTTTTGAGTATTTTGTGTGTGTTGATATGGGCGCTTTTATTTTCGTCTAATTTCTCTTATTTTTCAGGGTCATCGTTTTTTCAGCAAAAAAACGAGAAAGAAAAGTTGACGTAATTGAATGCGATGAAAAAGCACAAAATGTTATTTAACTGAAATTCAAAACCTGAAATCTGATTTACGACTTCTTTTTCACGCAACTTAGCATTTTAAAAAAAGGGAGAAAAACACGGATTTAAATCATCTTTACATTTCTTTAGTTTTAGGCAAGAAACAAATTTGCTCATTTTTCAAGCTAAATAGCAAAAAACTCACTTTTTATTCAAATCAGACGAAAAAATTAAGAGTGCAAAATACGAGATATGATTAAAAAATACATGGAAAACGTAGGACTTAATGCTGAGTACATTGGTTACGTTATACAAAGTTATAGAACAGAATAGAACATCGTTACTGTTGTTCGTATCGTTTAGAACGTTGTTACAAACGAGTTACTAACGTTTGAAACGTTTTTACTATGGATTGAAACGTTTTTGCTGTTGGTTAGTATCGTTTAGAACGTTTTTACAAATGAGTTACTAACGTTTAGAACGTTGTTACAAACGAGTTACTAACGTTTGAAACGTTTTTACATAGTTTAGAACGTTTTTACATAGTTTAGAACGTTTTTACATAGTTTAGAACGTTTTTACATAGTTTAGAACTTTTTTACTATCGTTTAGAATGTTGTTACAAACGAGTTAGTATCGTTTAGAACGCTTTTACTATCGTTTAGAACGTTGTTACAAACGAGTTAGTATCGTTTAGAACGTTTTTACTATCGTTTACAACGTTGTTATAAATGAGTTGCTACCGTTTAGAACGTTTTTACATCGTTTGGAACGTTGTTATTATCGTTTAGAACGATATGTTGCCATTGGCAACCTACAGGCGGGATGTCGCCATCTTTTTGTGGTTTTCCCCCATTTGAAACGTAGTCACCATGGCAACCATCGAACGCCGTTTCCATAGCAACCATGGAACGACCGTGGCAACCGTGGAACAAGATGGCCGCCCGAGTTAGTCTTTAAAATTATCTGTTTTCCCCCCGAATTTGTTGCTGTAAATGCAAACTTTGTACGTTTTAACATTTGTAATATTTTTAATTTTACCACTGGTGTTTGTCCAGAGGTGTCTCAATTAACAGGAATCGAATTTAATAACATTTAATTCAGATTATAAACGTGTAAAAAGGGTAATTTTACACGAAAATTTGTTGTCCTTGTTTTGCATGCGTGCAATTAGTTAAGTTAGTTATATTTCCACCTCAATAACCCTGAGAGCAATTTGAATTAAAGAATGGGAGTTTTCTAGCTGTGAAGTCTCACCTTGACCATCCCACTTTTTTCAACCCTTTTCACTCTTATGTAATATCATTATATCATACTAAATAACAATAATAACAATACCTCAAATAATAATAACTTATAGAGATGAAATTGTTTGTTCATTGCCCTTGTGTTTGGCCTTCGTTTTATTACGACATTTGGTTTATTATACATTTAATATAAACATACGTTTCATTTTCATTCAAGTTTTGAAATTTTGAAGTTTTAAACAGATTTTGCTGATTTTTATGAAAGTTTGGCAATTTTGGTCAATTTGAGGATATTTTTGAAATTTTTTTTGAATTTAATGAAATGTGGGAAGTTTTTTCACTTTTTTGAAAATATGAGCTGTATTGTAGCTGTTCAGTAATTGCTTGTTTTTTTGAAAATCTTGGTTAATTGAGCACTTTTTGGAAAATTTAAGTCTATTTTGGAAAATTTAAGTCTATTTTGAAAAATTTAAGTCAATTTTGGAAAATTTAAGTCTATTTTGAAAAAATTAAGTCTATTTTGTAAAATTTAAGTCTATTTTGGAAAATTTAAGTCTATTTTGGAAAATTTAAGTCTATTTTGGAAAATTTAAGTCTATTTTGGAAAAATGTAGTCTATTTTGGAATTTTTAGAAATATAGGAACTTTTTAAGGTTTTAGGTTTTTGAAATATGAGAAATTTTATATAAATGTTGATACTTTTCAACTTTATTGTAGCTGCAATTGCTTGCTTTTGGAAATTTTGGTCAATTTGAGCACGTTTTGGAAAATTTAGGAAAGTTTTGAATTTTTATAAACATAGAAACTTTTTTAAGGTTTTAGGTTTTTGAAATATGAGAAATTTTATATAAATTTTGATACTTTTCAACTTTATTGTAGCAGCAATTGCGTGTTTTTGGAAATTTTGGTCAATTTGGGCACTTTTTGGAAAATGTAAGTCTATTTAGGGAAATTTAGGAAAGTTTTGAATGTTTTGAGTTTTTAGAAATATAGGAACTTTTTTAAGGTTTGGAAATTCTGACAATTTTTAAAAATTTTTTGTTTTCGGAAATATGCTAAATTTTATAAATTTTGGCAAAGTTTTCATCTTTATTGTTGTTGCAAATGGTTGTTTTATTGTAGTCTGGACAATTTTGGGAAATGTTTATAAAAGTTAAAAAAGTTTATCTTTATGAAATTTAGCAAATTCTCAAAAATTCACAAAATTATGAAAAAAAAACTACATGAAGTTTGCACAAAAATTGGTAAATTTTAATTAACAGTGAGGATTATCTATTATTTTCACTTAATTTCTGTTAATAATAATAATAATAATCATGATATCGCAGTAGTAAAAAGTATTAAAAAAAAATGCGATAAAGACTATTTGAATATCCATTTTTTCCTTGATTTTCTGATATTTTCAGCTCGTAATTTGTAAAACTTTTCACGTAGACATCGTGTGTGTGTGAGATAAGTTACTTAAGCAAGATCTAAATCTAGTTTTTTTATATCAAAAAATCGTGCCTTTCATTCCGGCCTTGACCAAATCTGAAACCCAACTTTCTAAAGAATTTACTAAATGTTTTTTTTTAAATAAATTTCCTTCAAGATGAGCTTATCATAAAGTTTCTGTTGTGCTTAACAGGATCTTTATAAATTTGCATAATTTATTATATAAAAAAAAATCTAAAAATCTAACTAGGTAGTGAATGCCGCGTCTATAGTTACTAGGTTAGGACTAAGAAAGAGCACGTGCCCACGGGCTGCGCGTGGGTTGCCATGGCAACGATGGAACGAAATGAGAGAGCGCGTGTCCGAAATGGAACGTTCGTTATACCGTGGCAACCGTGGAACACAAAATGGCCGCCTCCATGGTGCGTTCTATTTTGGCTACTTTTTAGCACTTTTTTGGCTTTATTTTCATAAAAAATACTAAAAATCAAGCACGTTTTTTCGGGAAATAAAGTTGAATTTATGATAAAGGCAATTGTTAAACTGAAATTGTTTAATGTTAATTTTATCGCGTATAAATTTAACTTTAACTGCAGAAAACTGGTTTTATTGCGTACTTGTCATACTTTTATGAGTTTTATCGCACAAATGTTACATAAAATCTGAATGTTTACATAAATTTGCAGGGTTTTTTTTCTACTTAAACCCAAACTATATGTTTATTGAATAAAATGTACACTTTCTACTAAAAACTAAACAATACATAATCATTGTACTTTTCTAAAATAATAAGCGAAATACTGTAACGTACTACACAAATCCCATTTACTGCATAAGAAAACTGCACTATACTCAACAAGTACTGTAATTGTACTGCATGCACTTGCATTCTATAAAATACTACAGTTTTCTGCAAAATGCTTCCTTTTTACTCAAAAAGTACTGAACTTTTACTGCATGTGTGCTTCCCTTTTGCCCAACAACTACTGTAGTTGTATTACATAATTTAACTGCAAAAGTACTGCACCTGTATACTGTAAAATACTATTGTTTTCTGCATAAGTAGTGCCCTTTTACTCAATAAGTACTGTAGTTGTTTGGACAAGTGCTGAACTTTTACTGCATATGTGCTGCCTTTTATACCCAACAAGTACTGTAGTTGAACTGCATAAGCACTTCAGTTTTACTCAACAAGTACTGCAGTTTTATTGCACGAGTACTGCCTTTTACTCAATAAGTACTGTAGTTGTTTGGACAAGTGCTGAACTTTTACTGCATAAGTATTGCCCTTTTACTGCATATATGTGCTGCCCTTTTACTCAACAAGTACTATAGTTTTATTGTACAAGTACTGCACTTGCATACTATAAAATACTATTGTTTTCAGCAAAAGTACTGCTCTTTTACTCAACAAGTACTGTATAGTTGTACTGCCATTTTACTGCAGTTTTCCTCAACAAGTACTGCTTAATTTCCAAAAGTTTAAAAAGCACGCTTCCGAGGCCAAAAACCCTCGTTCGCAGACTTTGAAAAGTAAGAAATTGTTTTGGTTTTTTGACTTATTGAAGAGCTAATTTGTCGATTTGTGTGTTTTCTAAGTTAGTGAGTGCTATAAATTGTTTGATGAACAAAAAGAAGGAGGAGGCAACCAAAGTGATGACGCTCCACATTTTGAAAAGCTTTTTCATTGGCTGAATTCGTTGAAATGAAGTCGTGATTTTTTGATAATCATTCACTCGCTTCCCAAATTCAGCTGAGGTTAAAAGCCTTCGTCTTTGGCTCTTCGCTCACTCTCTGCATAGGAAAGGGCCTGCGACTAGAAGCCACCAAAGGGCCCTTTCGACATACTGGTAAGCACTATTCACTCCTTATTTATGATTTTTTAACTGGTGTGCCTCGACAATTTTAGCTTTTTGTATAATGGGCTCCTAAGTTTAATTTTTTTATTCTCTAAATTAGATCCTTATTTATTTTGTATTTAGGGCCTAGAAGTTATTATTAATTAACTCATTATTCAGTGTGCCTTGACAATTTTACACTCTTGTTCAGTGTGCCGCGACAATGTTAGGCCCTGTTTAGTGTACCATAAGCTGGATAATGTTGGTATAAGTAAAGATGGGCCCCTAGGCAGGATGGAATAAGAAAAGATGAGCGCCCCTGAAAAATGAGGGCGCTAGACCACCATGGACTTTAGCGGTACCCAAACGAGCAAAAGGGGCCCTCAGTATATTTTTAAAGTTAAAAGGGCCCTCAGCACACTAAGATTTCATAGGGACCCTGAGTACAGGTTCTCAGTACACTTAAAAGAGTTTAAAGATCGAGGCCCTCATTTAAAATATAAAGTTAAAAGGTCCTCAGTAAGTTTTACGATTTCGAAGGGGCCCTCAGTACATTTTAAGAGTTGAAAGGGGCCCTCGGTACATTTTAAGTTTGATGGGCCTTCAGTACAGTTCAAGAGTTGACAGATCGAGGCCCTGAGTACACTTTAAGAGTTAACAAATCTAGGCCCTCAGTATAATTATAAATTTAAAAGAGCCTTCAGTCAGTTTTAAGATTTCAAGGGGCCCTGAGTGCATTTTAAGAGTTTAAAGGGCCCTCAGTACACTTTAAGAGTTCATAGGGGCCCTGAGTACATTTTAAGAGCTCAAAGATCGAGGCCCTCAGTTTATTTTTAAAGTCAAAAGGGCCCTGAGTACACTAAGATTTTAAAGGTGCCCTGAGTACACTATAAGATTTCAAAGGGGCCCTGAGTACATTTGATGAGCTTGAAGGGCCCTCAGTACATTTGATGAGCTTGAAGGGCCCTCAGTACACTTTAAGAATTGACAGATCGAGGCCCTGAGTACATTTTAAAAGTTTGATTGGGCCCTCGGTACACTTTAAGAGTTCAAAGGGGCCCTGAGTACACTTTAATAGTGAACAGCTCGAGGCCCTCACAATAATTTTGAAGTTAAAAGGGCCCTCAATAAGTTTTAAGAGTTCAAAGGGCCCTCAGTACACTTTAAGATTGCATAATAGCCCAGAGTACATTTAAGAGTTCAAAGATCGAGGCCCTCAGTACACTTTAAGAGTTCATAGTGGCCCCTGAGTACATTTTTATAGTTTGGAGGGCCCCTCAGGACACTTTTAAGAGCTCAAAGGGGCCCTGTGTACACTTTAAGAGTTCAAAGATCGAGTATAAAGAAGGCCCTGCGAATGCCTTAATTTAAAAGTGTACAATTTGTGTTGATGTGTACTCTTAAGTGTTTTACCAGTTAATGAGTTCATTATCCTAGATTTCCGTGACATTAACCTTAACATTGAATTTCGAGTGTTTTTTTTTTTTTTTGCTCCATTTTTTAAATTTTTCCTCTTCCTTCAAAAACGACATTTTTTTTTCATTTCTCAACTTCAAACTTTTTTTTATAAGGAAAAGTTTTCCTCTTCTTAATTCATGACCTAAATATCTCGTCTGGATTATCATTCACTAATTTAACAAGTTTTATCACAAATATTTGAAGATTTTTGAATATTTCTATCTAATTTTTGACATTTCAAAATTTATTAAAGTTTCAGTTTTATCTTTCGAAGGAAATTCATTGTGTCTAAATATAGATTTGGGGCCACTTGATATGTGTTACTTAATTACCGGATACATGGGACTTGTATCTAACTAGGGGCACATTAACCAGACAGGCCTTTTAATCAACTGGTAATTAGGACCAGTGGCATATGTGGTCCCAAAAAGCGGCCAAGGACCCCCGTTTTATCTAAATAGTAATTTGATGAATTGAAATCCAAGATGGCAGCCCCCATTCACTGTTTTGCCTTTGAAATTCAATATGACAGCTTCCATTAACATTTTAAATCCAAAATGGCAGCCTTCATGAGTTCTTAAAATTCAAGATGGCTGCCTCAATTAGTTGCTTTAATATTTTTAAATCCAAAATG
>JAQGBW010002775.1:0-18497 GCA_034698625.1 Julus scanicus
TGTGGTATGGATCTGGGACTTGAGACGCAGCTCGGTCTCAAGCTCATGCAATTTGGGCAGCTGTGGTACGGGGGTTAGACATTGACTTAAATGAAACTATCCCATACAAAAATGACAAGCAGAAATTGTGCAGAAAATATTCCCAGTTCGATTTCTGCATAAATGTTTATGCAGACTTATGTAAAATATCTACATAAACTTGTTTGCAAGCATTAATTGCATAATTATTTCGTCAGGAATATTTTGAAAAAGTTGTCATTGTTAATGTTTGGATTTTATACCCGCAATAACACGGGGATATCAACATTTTGAATTTCTCGTTATCATCATCGATAAATATGTGGACTGGTTAGTGGATCTGAGTGATCGTAAATTTTATCTCCAGTACACAGCGCATTTTATTCTCTTTCAACCCATGCTTACTTAACACCGGTATATCATTTTCGCCTTTTTAAATCTTGCCAGATGGACATTTATATGGCTGTTAAAAAAAAGTACACGTATGAAGAAAATGTATATTAGGGCATATACTGTGCAATATTTTGCAAAATCTCACCAAAAGGATAACATATATACTCGCCAACAAGTTAAACTGTGTGCCTTTCGGAGTTTTTGTAGAAAAACCAAGCGATTTTAGCACCGTGTTTTTATGACACCTCAGACCATAAAATTCGGAGAAGAATGAAATGAACGGCTGTTTGGTTTGTTGAACTACTGATGAAGAAAATGTTTTATGACCGACTTTCTCAAAAATCTGCCCTTTTCATGATTTTTATAAACGCGGGAGATGGAGGTCGGTGAAGAGGATGAAAAGTTTCAGTCCCCCCCCCCCTCCCTTCTTCAACATTGGTTTGCTTTTATTTTAAAAATATGGTTGCATTTTATAGACAATTTTCTTCTAGTATTTGGCTATAGTCCCCTTTACCCATCATGCCTAATTTTGGCCAGTGTTTGTGATCGATCGGTATGGTATTTAAGGCTCGGAGGAGCATTGTTTTCAATGGACCGGTTCACACACACCTGCTTCGATGTAACGGCGCCGACTGTTCGTAAAAGTCTATTTTTGGGATTGGATCAACATTTTTTTTGTGGAGAAATTATTTACTTCTAGCAGAAGTTTAAATGTTGGAATACGCCTAGATTTGCTATGCGCAGAATGGCACATTAGTTTACATTGATTCAATATGGAGCCCTTAGTTAGAAAGGAATAAAGCATGATCAAAAGCACTTTTGCCAGGCTAATCTGTTACTGATAGTTATTATATTATAATAGACTATTTATTTCCTATATTGATAATAGAATTTTGCCCAATACTGGATAATACCAGACTGTATACTGTATGTTGTCTAATATTGCTTTTTATTTACTTAATTCATTTTTTTTTCTCGTTTTAGGTAAGTCATATTTGAGTATTTCTGTATTCCAAGTTGGGTTTTATTTACTTGCTGAAACGGTAAGTGGAAAACTTTTGAGTTGCTTTTTTCATCGAAGTATTGTAAACACTAAAGTTCAAGGATTAAATTTCCATATTTCCATATTTTGTTTTTGCCGTGAATATACATATATACATTCGGACAGTTGCTAATCCTTAATATAACAAAAGATTTTCAATGAATTTAATGTCTTTCGTTTCACAAAAAGAACTAAAAGTTTCAATTGAATGAAACTTTTCTCAAAATAGAAAGGAAACCTAATAATGTTATTGCTTTCTTCCAAGTAAAGCCAATATTGAGTTTTTCAGAAAGAATGATCAGTCGTACATCTAGATATATTGAAGATCAAATGAAATATTGAAAGATGGTATTTTCTTCATTGTAGACATTGACGCTTCTGCTAAAGCAGAGACTCAAAAATGAAAATTCATAAATCCGTTAAAATGTAGAATCGAATTTACGATTTCATAAATAAATCTTTAAATTTGATATGAAATCTTATAGTTAAATATATTTAAGCTTATACACACTTATCAGTATACAAGGTGGGACATATGACCCATAATTTTACCACTTGGGTATTCTTACTGTTGTTTTCTTTATATTATTTTGATAACCCTTTTATCACTTTCAACAATTTTCTTACTTAACTGTTTTACTACCTTTTTTTTACTATCTTCTTTAGAAAATTTGTTGTTAATGCAAACAAAAACACAAGACGGTCGTAAAGTCGAGCAATCGTAAGTCGACAGTTGCCTGTATATACACAAGCAATCGTCGACTTACGACGAAACAATGCATAATATACGTTTTACATGTTATAACATGTAGAATGAAATATGACTATACAGTATTTGGAAGGATTTCTAATCCTAAGGTTCACCCCTTGCAGAGCAATGATCTGTTTTTCAAAATCCTCCTTTTATCTTATTTACTTATCATAGGGCCGGTTAGTTTCCAATCGAAATCTCGCACTAAATCCAGTTAGGCCTATATCGATATGCTTGTGTTTTTGGAATTGCTGGCGTATGCTCTTCATTAATTTAAGGCTCGATTAATTATCGGATTTGACTGTTTTAATGATGGGAACGAATCGCTTCTGTGTACACTTCACTGGGTTTCACCTCCATTATGTTTTGATTTAAACGAAGTGTATATATGCACCAGAGACCTTAAGAATTAAGGCCCGCAGGTTGTGGCAGACCCTTGTATATACTTTTAAAATCCCCTTTTAATTATTTATATTCATTAGGGATTATTTCGCCCTCTTAAATGCCTTCATTCCTTATACGCAAATGCACTCGGAAAGCCAGCAATAGAAGAGAAAGGATGACCGTTATAATGCGATTATTCAAATTGAAATGCGGAATAAGTGGTTGCATTTTTCTGTGTCTTTATACACGCATGGGCAATATGCTGCAGCTAGTGGAAAGATTCTTGCATTGAGATTTGAATCAGCCATGGTAGATTTATGATAGCCATTTCCGATCGTTTTTGTTTTAATTATAGGTTTACTAACGTTTTTATAATTGATAGATTTTGGATTACAGAAACTTTTTCGTGTTAATGAATGCGAATAAATACAACGGCTGATAAAATTGTTTTAGGAGAGGGTAATACCAGACAAAATGGATTTTAGCTACTCTCCTGTAATATTTCTTCTTAACAATTGTAATAGAAGTCACTGAAATAAATTGACAGCTTGTTAAGTCATAGTACAACTTATGTTAAACTTAATGTTAGGGTATCCAGTTGCCTTAATAATCTATAATTATGCTGGAAATTCGTGTGAATCACTTTGTGGTGGCCTTGAAAATCGGGAATTATGCTTGAAATTCGTGTGAAATACTAATTTATGCTGGAATTTTTTATCTGCGTCTGGAAGTTTCAGTTAACTAAAAATTCAGATTTTATCAATTAAGTTTATGTAGATAAATTTGAATACACTTTGACAAATATTAGTTGTTTAGACAGTAATCAGTCTAGGACTTGTGTGAGGAGTCCTTGTAAATTTAAGGGTTGAACTTTGAAATCCTTGAAATATGCTTGAATTTAATCCAGAAAATACACTGGACGTCCTGATGTTAACTTATGTTCTTAATTTTCTTATTTTTCATTCTTAGAAGTATGTAAACACTGAATTCCTTATAAGCAATTTTGATTTTTAAAACATTTTAAAATTGATATGCTGCATTATGCCCCATTTTGTTTTTCATTTTTTGAAATTTGTAAACACTGAATAACTTATAGACAATTTTGATTTTTTTAAACACATTTTAAAATTTAGCTGAAAATATTTACTATTTAAAAATAGCAGTAAAAGTATAACAAACAAAGTACAATATTTAGATTAGATGGAAGGCTACACGTAGATGGACTGAAATGCCCTTCGCTGAATGTAATCTTAACCTTTATCAAATTATATTAGCCAATAGTGTCCAAATTTCCCATTAGATAAATCATGGAGACTAACCTCGCTCATTGGGTATCCATTACGAAGGGAAATACATGCACCGTTGCGTTTGCTTTGGTTATTCCAATGCAATGGACCTCTAAACACAATGCAATCATTAATTTCGCGTTTGACACGTACAGAACCCATAATTGGTGCAAATAAGGTTTCCTTGAGTGCATCCGTCGGTCAAGTTTCCTATTTTTACCCTCCTAGTTGTTTTCGGATGAATTCACAAAAGCAGCATCTCTTATAAGAAACATCACAATTTGATGAGGCAATATAGAGTTGTATGGTTGAAGTCTGTGATTAAGTACATGAACTAACTTTAGGTGATGAAAAAAAAAATATAGGGATATAACATTTTGATTGTTTGGAATTGTTTGTTTAACTTAATGATTTGCAATGAAGTATAAAAATCCATGCCTTATTGCTTTCAATTTTTTGTTTGAAAAATTGTTGTGTTGGTTAAGCTTATAAACTGATTAAGAAAAGGGTTAACGTGTATTTGAAGCTTTGCTGAAAGGGGCTAATTCGAACAACCGTTTTTATGGGATTTTTTACGAGCAAGAACAATTCAGAAACTAATTATGCTCGAATATGAAAAACAATGGAATAGTTTTTATTAAAATTTTATTTCATTTTTGATTTCTCTCCAGAGCTAAAAAATAAACATTAAAACGATCATAAAACAACAATTACTACAATGTTAATTTCGTCCATTTTTTATTGTTGTTTGGATAACCAGTTAGTCGCGCTATTAAAGCTTTACAAATATTTCTGAAAAATCTACAATGAAAACGAATATCACATCTCAGCTTCAAACTCTTTGAAATTAAATGATGTTCGTGTTTGGAAACGATGAGGAATATAATTTAATCATCGTTCTTTGGTTCCATTTTTCGTAATTAGCCATATTCTAGTTCAGCACCATTTAGTGGCGCTTCCATTTCTGGAGTGATTGTGATTTATGAAGCAGGGTTTCCAGTCACCTTGATAATCCAAAAAGTCTGGAATTGTCGAAAATTTGAGTATTTTTTTTCAAACTTTCTAGAACAGTTTTTCAATTGGTCTGTAGCTGAACTTTGGGGAAAAAACGAAAAGATTTTGTGTATAAGGTGTGCTTCTTTGAAAAAAAAAAAACAAAAAAAAATTTCCCATTTCTCTAAAAAATGTATGACTTTCTGATTTACCGAAACGCGATTTCATAAATTTAGCATCGATATTGTCCCTTTAATGTCGCTAGAATGGGGTTTGGTTATGCCATCAGTTTGGGCCCTTGTCTCCTCCCTTTATTATTTGTGGAAATACAATTTTGTGGCAGGAATTTTTTTGTGATGAACCAAATGTTTTTTTTTTTATAAAATAAGGAATGGCTTCCCTTATATTATACGATAATGCCACTTTTATGTCGCTGGATTAAATTGGTTTGGGCAGTAAGTTGAAAATAGTTGAAAATCTCTGCTGTCGCGCAATTCTCACACATTTTTAGAAAAAAAATTATATATATTGTAGTAATTGGTTGTGGGAAGGGGATCCTTGAAAACTTATGGAGTCCTTGAATTTTTCCAAGCATATTTACTCCATGGACACCCTGTGAAGTAATACATGTCAAGACCTGGGCCCTATTCCACAAATGTATGGTCTTGTACTTGTAGGGGTATGGAGTGATAGTTGCACAAAAAGTGCAAGCTGTTGTGTTCCACAGATAATATTTGTAAAATTGTAATTTATTAGACCATACCTTACAAGTTACGAGCAAATCTTGTCAGTTTACAAGTGTTCTGTTCCACAAAGGTATTGATATTAGCAAATTGCTCGTAACTTGTAGTGAATTTGTTATAGGTAAATGATTACTTGTAAATTAAATATTAGAAAGCATTTCGAATAGGGCTAGAACGTTTTTAACTGAATAAACATGTGGTCCAGTGACAGTGAAGATTACTTTATCTGTTTTTGACAAATTGCTGCTAAATTTACCAAAAATTATGCCCTTTCCAGCTTCAATAGCACAGAGAAGTAGCATTTTATTTTCTCGAGACGCCATTTTCTTTTCACCTTAGACTTGTACTTTTGTGACATCACTTGTACACATTTACTAGTAATTTACAAGTTGCTGAGATTATTGGTGGAATGCCATACTATACAACTCCATATACTTGTAACTTGTACACTAATACTTGTACATTTTTGTGGAATAGGGCCCTGTAGTTTTTCCCAAAAAAATGGGACTATTGTGACATGAGCGAAGCAAAACTAAACTATGACAAGTTTGCTTTTGCTAATTGTTTTTTGGTTTTTTTCCCGACGTCGTGAAAATTTGCAGTTTCACGATAGCAGTTCCAAGAACGTGCTCGGCTTGCTAAACGCAAAGGGCCGTGGGGCGTCGTTGTCGGCGTGTGCGCTAGGTGGGGCGTCGTTGTCGGCGTGTGCGCTAGGTGGCGCGTCGCTCGTTTCAACGCCACAGCACGTGCCGAATGCCAGGTAAAGCCAATAATCCAGCATTTGAAATGCAGACGTCGTGTGGAATCGGTGCATCCACCGCACTCTCCTCTAGTGCCCTTAACGCCGCAAAGCTACGAAGGAGGGCGAGGGGGAACCGAAGGGCCACGAGCGTGCCCGGGAATTCGCGATCTTAGCTTCCGGTTTGACGAAGGAGTTTTCTTTTGGTGCCAATTTTGGATTGAACCATAGCGAATTACCTGTGGAGAGGTTTTTGTACCGGTCAGTGTGTCCACGCAATATGTGTCCAGGTTTAGTTTTAAGTTGTTCAGAAACCGTAAGTAGAAGTACATCTGGTGTTTTTTTTTTTGCGTTTATGTGCACCTCTGCGACGAGGAAACGAGCTCTGCGGAATCTTGTTGCAGCTTTTCGGCTGTTTGCATCTTGGCTGCGGGGTTATTATTAAGGTCCTCTTAATGTGGCTTTTTACATGGATAATGGTCGGTGATTCACACTAGCCGTTAACGAACCGTTAGATGACGCCACTGGTGAGAAACATCCGTTGTAATGGTACAACAACTTCTGGGGATTCTCATAATCCTGATGAGTTTATCAAAAAAGCATATGGAAAACAAAGTTACTTTAAAAAAAAAACTTAAAAGAATATTCACTTTTTTGGTGACTGAATCCAATATAGTATGGGCAGTCACCAAAAAGATAACTATCAACTTTCTATTTTGACTATGTACTCTTAAGTGGATATATTCTATTTCTTGTACATTTCTTGACATGTTTAACTATGTGGAACTACAGTGGAACCTCTATTGTCAAATTCGATGCGGAAAATTCGGATAATACCGATTAAGAATAAAGTTTGTTCCGAAATTGTTATTGGATTTCATCAGTTTCAAACTTTTAATGTTGCATTAAACAGGGGAAAATACACATTTGCGATTTTTTGTGGAAATTTATTTGTATTTATTATAAAGATAATAAATATCATAATGTACATGCAATGCATGGTAAGGATATTATGAAAATGTGGATTTGTGGAAGTAGCCTAAACATGTGGTCAGCTGTTATTTTCCGGTGTACTGTGTATAGTAGCAGCTAATCAAACTAATTTAGTAACATTTTTGCAAATAACATATGCAAAAAAAAGGCGAATTTTGGTCATGCTCGGTCGAATATTATGGACATTTTGGGTTTTAAGTCCTGTTGTGGGTAACATTGGAAAAAACTGAGTCTCAAAAGTTTCGCCTAAATGCACTTAACATTGTGTCGAGATAATACAATAAACCTTCTCAGTTGGAATGGGGAAATTTAAAGCATACTGAAACTTAAATCGAAAAAAAAACCATCAATATACAATGGTAATATACTTAGTTTTCTTAGATTTGTATATTAAAACTTTTTCGGTTTCACTTTTTTATATCGCTTTATGAAATGTTTTCCGATATTATGCATCACAGGATACTTGTAAGCGTAGCGTGCAAGCTTATACGGCTTAAATATGGGCTTATTTTTGAACTTGAAAGGGATCCATATTCATGGCTGAATGCTTCGAACCATATGAATTATGAAAAAGACGAACATCATGTATTCAGAATGTGAGTGCAAATCGAAATTCACGCGCGTTTTTGACTAGGTAAGGATACGTAATCGTTGATGCATCAGATATTCAGATGCATTTTTGTGAAAATTTTTCCTTCGTAACGTCACTTGAGAATTCAATACGTGGAAATATTTATTTATTTTTAAACATACATCGTGCAACTTTAATTGGAATATTTGTGATTTTATATCCCTGATGCAAACTTGAGGAGTACGAGATATTTTTCCTGTAAAAATGTCTATTTTGATTCGATTATTTTATCACATGACTGATACGAACTTTAATAACAACATCAGTTGACAAACCTCTTTGACCCAGGTTTAAAGTTATTACATATATGTGAAAAAGGAAGAAGTTTGTATGGCAACCCGTGTATTTAGTTGTTTCCAATCTTCAAGTGGTTGTATTTAAATTTAATAATGAGAGACTTGAAGAAGATATTAACCAGTTTTTAATTCTCTTCAGCACAATATTTCGGCAATTAGCCTTCTTAAGGTACTCTTTTAGATATTTGCATTATTTCATCAGTTATAAGACGCGCTTTTTCCTCATAGAAACATTTCTAAAAACAGGGTGCGTCTTAAAATCGCAGGTGTTTCTTAAACCATGTTCAGTACAGGCGATAATAGCCGGATACATGTTTCCAACAACTTGGTAACATCGTGGTCACCTTCATCTAGATATATATGTTAATGTGACCAAAAAACTTATATCCTGATAAATGATGTGGTCAACGATTTTTGCACGTCCAGATCTATATTTATCGCCAGTTGAATATTTTCCGTATATTTTACAAATATTATACCAGAAAGTTCCCTTTCTAATGTGTACATTGTTTACATTAGTAAATTAAAAATATAAATTTTCAAAGATATTCTAAAAAAAAAATATTTTTTCTTATAATGAAGTAAAGTGTACACCCGTTTTTATGGTAAGTTGGTAACCCATATGTTTTCATTTAAGTTTTAAATTTTGGATTATTTTGGGTTGGATTACAAAAAAATACTACTGAGGCTCCAAAGGCTCTCCTGTAAAGTTGTGTGCTTGGAGCATCTTGAAATTTCCTGGCGTCATTTTACGCGAATCTAAAGTTGTTTCACATACTCGCCGCTTCATTAATTATTTGTTTGGTTACACATGAGAAATCTTCAGAATTTATTCTATCAAATATTTAGCGAAATGCTTTTATGATGCAATTTATTAGCCGTGCGTCCGGGCCAGGCCAAGATTAATTGAAGATGAACATTTGCTCTATATGCTATACTTGTATGTATTGGTCGTTTGAAAGCAAGAGCTGTCAATAAAGCAATAATTCTCCAAATGTTTCGACTGGAAAAAAGCGAGAGACAATTAATCGGGAACGAGGCTTTAGATTTTGAGAAAACAATTGCCTGGGCAGTCGAACTGTAACATGTGACTGAGATAACGATTCGAATCGTAAATTCCCTGCAGAAGTTAAAGTTGAAAGCGAATGCGGTAAAAGTTTTTCGATCAGTTGGATGAGCAGTGCATTGGATGCATCATCCTAGAGTGCGAAACGCGTATAATCAAATTTACGGTCCATTAAGAGAGATAAGTTAGCTGACCTCACAATTGACCATCTCCTGTCTATTTCCATCGCAAAAACATCGCCAGTGTTATACTGTAGCAAACATTCGATGTTTGCGTCCACTATTTATTTGTACTTTTTCTTTGCTATGGCAGGCATGAAAATTAAGCAAATTATTCCTTTTCAAACTGCGCTGTTTTTAGAAAATATTGGAGAGCATCTGTTGGAATATGCATCTGTTTTAAGCATGATTTTATCCGCAAAACGTATGTTGCCTTATGTAGAATGAATTATCGGCTTTTTCAAGCAATTTAGACAAGTGTTGAATTGAAAAAGTTTATGAACTTAAAGGTGCGTTTCCACGTGAGATTAACTCTCGAGAGATACTCGTCAGATCTCGTATTCCACAAACTTTCCCAAACTTTTAACTTTATACATTAAGAAACCTTAACGTATAAGTGTTAGAATCCCAGTCTTCCATATTGTAAATTGGAATTAAAAATTTGGGCTGGTGCTCTTTTCTAATTTAATTATTTGTTTTGTTGCATGTGAGAGCGCGTGTGAGAGCTGCATGTTAGCTGTAATATTCTTGTTTTTAAGTTTGAATAAGGGAATTTTAGCTGAAAATTTACAACAGATTTGGAAGTAAATAAGTTTAACGGCAAGCAACTTTATGCAAAGATTCTCTGATTTATAAGGACAAAAGAAGCATACAATCTGGTACCAATTAGACCATTAGGAATATAGCAGTGGATCCAAGTTTGACAGGTCGTCATACTCGATAGCTACTTTCAAAATGTGTACTTTGGTCGTATTTTGCGAGCTGCTATCAGTGCTGCTAGCAGTAGCACGCGCATTTTTGCACGAGCTACATTGAGAACTGTTATGGAGAGCATCTCGAGAGTTTCTTTCACGTGGAAACGCACATTAATGCACCTTAATGGACTCTTCATTAGGTTATACAAGGTTCATAGATAATCGTTGCGCATGCGCACATGAGTTTTTATTAAACAAAAAAATTCCAAATCAGTTTTCAGCTATGAAATCCATCCCTTGGTCACAGCTTTTGTGTGATACCCAAAATTACCTTGTGCATCATAAGATAGCTTGAATGGTTTAGTGTTATAACCTTATCACTTTCAATGGGTGAAATTTTAAAACACAATCACGGCCAAACAAAAAGAGATTCAATAAAAATAAAAATTGTTTAAAATAGCTTGATAAATCAGCAATGGTATTACTTTTTCGTTTTTCACTTTGAAATGGTAGATTTTTTAAATTAATAAACAAGTTTGAAAAATATCCGTTAATTTGCATTCTCATGCTGCCACCTGTTGGCAGTATGTGCAAATTAACGGACATTTTTCAAACTTGTTTATTAATTTTTAAAAAATACCCTATTCAAAGTGAAAAAGGACAAAGTAATACCATTGCTGATTTATCAATCTATTTTAAACAATTTTTATTTTTATTTAATCTCTTTTTGTTTGACTGTGAGTGTGTTTTAAAATTTCACCCATTGAAAGGAATAGGGTTGTAACCTGGTTGTGATCACCCTTAACACAAAAGTTAACTGAATAGTTGAACGTGGAATCTGACCTAGAGTTGTCCCTAAACAGATTCTTAAATTCTAGGTGACAACTTCTGTAAAGCAGGCTCTCTCTGTAGTCGCTTTTCTGTTACTATGTTCTCGTACAGATTCATCACATGATTGTGATATTTGTACTTCAGTTATTTGGGTTATAAAACTCATGTTTCTCCCTGTATACTACAAAGGCTGATTTGCATTGCACGTATGCTGTCATGGATTGCCTATTTTCAGGGGCAACTTGTCTAGTACAACGAACTTTATTCCGTTTTGGATTTAACCAATTTATGCAATTCAATTTTTTTGGATGAACTATGATTGAAGATATAGCATGTGAATGGAGATTCGTTTAGTTTCATAATCCAGCTGATGATAGCACGTCTGAAAATTACAGGGTGTCGGTGTAACACAGAGAACAAAAAACTTAAATTCTTCTATACATGACAATTTATCGATCATGAAATAATGGTGTGAAATATGTAATTTTGATAAGTGGCACTCTGCATGTATTATTTGTTTTTATTAATGGACGAATTGGCGAATCCCAAATAATGTGCTTTTTTTAGGATCATCAATCTTTTCTGTACCCATTTTTCTTTTTTTATGGGTATTATAAAGTGGACGTGTACCTAAATGATGAAAAACCGACTGCAATTTGTCACTTTTAAGTTATGTTCACCTGTTATGTGATGTTTTTAAAACTTTTGAATTTAAAAATTGGTTTTCTTGAAGGATTTATTTCTGGATTTATTGTTGAAAGCTTCCTTTTATGTTGCAACTAAAAATTGGTCATAAACACCCTTAATTTTGAAATAGTAATGTATTGTTGTATTCTTAAAATGTGTACATTCAAATTTGTTAAACAATTGATATTGATAAAATGGGTTATAACGAATTATTGGGATATAATGGATTGTGGCTATAACGATCTGCTGTTAGAAAATGCATTATCATTTATAATGTAATCGTTGTCTGTCATAATGGATATTATTTGCAAATTTTTTTTAAATGCATTTTCAACTCATGGCAGTAAAATGCTACCAAATAATAGTAATATTTGGGTCACACTTCTGTACAGCGTTTGCTTTTGAATGGCGACATCAGTTAATGATACAGATAGTGGCGTTAAAATAGTTCAAGCCACATATTACACGTTGTTTTGGTCCAAAAGATGAACAATAACTCCTCTTTGGCTGATATTGGACCTAATAAATAGATGTAAGCTTGGCTTTCTGGACTTTAATTGATGTATTTATTTGCACAATTGATAGAGGTCGCCTCTGGTCAGTTTGTCGTCCACCCTATCTGTTCAGGTGCTACTTTGGCTTGCTTTTTTTTACCATCGTTTATTATATTTTTTTTCTTTGCTCAGTTTTATGACCGAATGATGGCCCTGGGAGATGGCACATTAGATTACCTAACATTAGTTAATAACTCACTGTGGAATTCCCCATCTCTGTAGACCTTTTTTCCACACGTCTTAGCTGATCCAACCTTCAATCCCCACCGTCTAATTGGTCAAGCTTCACCAAAGTGGCCATTATAAACGGCTACGAAGTGCCAGTCACTGAAATATCCTTAGACTTGTATGGAGGATCTGTTGTTGATTATACATATACAATACACCACTAAAGCTTAGTTATAATGTTCAAGGTTGGGTATAATATAACTTTGAATGAGACACACTGTACTATCTGAATTATTCTGTATATGAACCAGGGATATTTATAAAGTTAGGGACCTGATATGGATATGAACGAGTGGTAAAAGCCACGAACTTTTCAAACACTGCTCGTATTTGCAAGTGCTATTAAGTGTAATCTTGGATGATCCAAACTCTAGGATGGGATTCTTTGAGGATCTCAAGAAAAGTATAATTGACTACAAATGTATGAGTACAATGCACTCGATTACAAAAATGTACTCTTAATGGGTGATTACAAATAGCCTTGAGTATTCACGTAATCTAAAATTGAGTACAATGTAGTAATCTAGTATGAATAAAAATTCTTTTAAGTAAGTAAGTGAGTAATTTGAGTAACGAAAATGAATACTTGAAATGAGGGTCATCCTAAAAGCTAATATGAATGTGTGACCTTCGACATTCCTAACCAGTTGATATCCTAATTTTTACATTTCTACACATGATCCTTTTGTTATCGAATGTTCTGCTCTTTTTTTCCCTTTAATTATTAAGATTTTCCTTTATTTTGTGTTCTCATATTCATTACGAATTTTTAAAATTGTAATTATTTCTGCTTGTAATTCAACCCATGGTGTTTAAAATAAATTGAGTTCTCTGAACAATACTTTTGCAATCCACCTTACTCGTAATCAGTACTCATCATATGAGCACTGATTACTGACTACAATATTATTCATACTATGGAGTATGATACCACACTTACTCGTAATCAGTACTTCTACACATGAGTACATATGTTTACCCAAGTTTGATTACTTATTTCATATGACTACTGATTACATGTACTCTACTAAACTATATAGAGTATGATTCCACTGTAATCGTACTCATGAGTACAATTTGCCCATCAATGCTTGTAAGTTACACGTTCTCAGTTCACTTACAAAATGTATTTACACCGTGTGTACGTTTGTTTTAAACTTGTTAACATTGCAGTTATAAGCTTTTATGATGGACCTTATGCCTTATTTTTGTGTGCTTACCCTAACGTGTTTACTTATAATATTATTACTTAATAACGAGACCATTTCAAAGAGGACTTTTTTTTTTTTGGCGATGCCCTTTCAAAAAAGCACTTAGCATGCATACAGCGCGTAAGATGGATAGAATTCTTGCCAAGCCAAATTACGAACGTTAATCTTTATTATTATTTTTTTTTGTTCAGAGTCCATTAGCAGGCTAAATACCCGTTGCGAATAATACTGGGAGCCCATTTTCTAGCATCCTAAGCATCCACCCATTGTTGTTGTTAGGCTTTTTCAACATTGTTGTCAGCGTTTTTCGGTTAGGGTTCAGCGCATACGTGCTTATAAGCTTCGATGGGGGTCTGTATGGCGAAATGGATTAACTTGTATTAAGCTTGATGTTGCGATGGTTTTATAAAAGCTAGGTGGCGCTTTTTACTAGAAATTGGACTTCCGGTCTCTCTTCTCTTTGTGTGTGGTTTTTCTCCACCCCAAAATATCCACTCTTTACCCACCGAGAAGTGATACTGTAATGAAAATGTCTGACATAACGTGATTTTTTGGTTAACTTGTCATTATTATGGCTTTGTTCATTTATAAGAGTGCTTTCAAATGCGTGATCGTGAAATTCATTTATAAATCTGCATTACTTTTACTGCCCCATGTGAAAAATGTCATGTGTGAGATCTATTGCTAATGAGTTTATGGAACACGCAATGAGACACAGTGTTATGAGATCATTGCTATACATGTACTTGTTACAGTAGGATGCCATAATAGTTTCATGAAACATTAAGGGACTCATCTCATTGAGCGCCGTAGAATAAAATATCATTGATAGTGAGTTTTTATTGCTTGTCTCACTAGTGTCATTAGCAGGTCTCATTATGTGTCAATAATCTCATTAGTGTTATTGTTTTTCTCTATGAGACCGCATGAGATTTTTCACTTGGGGCTTGTAAAGGATGGATGATCATGATGATTTTTGCGTAAACACGACAAATCCATTGGATTAAAAATAGTACTTTATCTATGTTACATTCAGTGCTTGTTTTAAGTTTAGCAACAAATTATTGTAATTTTTGAAAAAAATCATTCGTATAAATTGGAGCAATTGCGTTTTGCTGACGCAAATGTTAAGAGTTGTTTGTATCACGCAATGGGGTTTAAAATAACTTTCCTGATAAAAAAGGTTCACAAATATATTTCTTGTCAATTTATTATGTGAAAACGTTTTGCGAAAATTTCAGACACTAAAAATGTTGTTTTGTAATACATTGTAAACTTGCTCCGTATTATATTTCAGTTATTTTTATTTTTGGTATGGTGCACAATGTCTGCAGATTTTCTGTCCTTAAGGTATATCCAATTTTAGGTAGTTTGAACCTAGACACTTGGTGGCTTGTTCTGACACTCGTATCTGCAAGTATGCGAAACTGGCGTTTTCTATACATATTTAATGTTAGGAATATACATTACCTAACCTATATTGGATTTGCAGTCGTTTGGTAGCTCACGTGTGTTTTTTTCATTTTCTTTATGGATTTTCAGGATTTATTATAAACAACCCGTGTTTTACGTGCTTAATCTCGAAGGAGTAATCCTGTGAGTGTAAAAAATGAGTATCCATGCCTTTGAATAAAGAGAGTAATATGGATCCAACCGCTTTTTTTTTGGATTCCCAGAGTTGTCGTAAAACGAAAAACTGACTTCAAAAATCGTAAGTTTTTTTTACAATTTTTAATATCGAAGGGCATATATAAAAAGAGTTGCAGGATATCCTGAATGCCCCTCCCTCACTTATAACATCCTGGCATGCTTAAATATGACCAAACATGGTGGCTAATTGGTTTTAAAATACTTTCTATGCCTTTGCACGTACGGTGGTTTATTTCCATATTTATTCAATCAGACTGCCGCCTTTATTGATTTTTAAATGTTGACTTTTTGGGCAATAAAAGCAGAATCAATGACGTCAAGGTTGCAATACTTTGCGCTTTATCCGCCTTATCTACATGCGCGTGCAATATGAACTCTCTGAGGGTATGACGCTCCAGAGAGCATCTTTTTAAGGGCCGTGTACAGTAATAAAATCGGGAGGAAATCTCGAATATGTTAATCTATCCAAACTTATTCTCAGACTCGATTTATTATTCATGGACTATAGCTATTGGATGAAAGAATAATATAAATTTGTTTTAAGGTGAATCACAACCCTATCACTTTCAATGGGAAAAATTTTAAAACACTCACAGCCAAACAAAAAAAGATTAAATAAAAATAAAAATTGTTTAAAATAGCTTGATAAATCAGCAATGGTATTATTTTGTCATTTTTCACTTTGAAATGGCGTATTTTTAAAATTTTTAATTTTAATTCTCGTGCTGCCACCTGCTGGCAGCGTGGGCAAATTAACGGACATTTTTCAAACTTGTTTATTAATTTTAAAACAATCTACCTTTTCAAAGTCAAAAACGAAAAAGTGATACAATTGCTGATTTATCAAGCTATTTTAAAAAAAATTTTATTTCTATATTTAATCTCTTTTTGTTTGGCTAAAATTGTGTTTTAAAATTTCACTCGTTAAAAGTGATAGGGTTGTGATCCAGCATAAAATAACATTTGGATTAAATTTTTCTTCGATTTAGTTCCAATTAGAATTTGGCATTAGTATCAATTAAACCTGCAGCTTATAACCCCAGTTTGGATTGCAAACATGGCGTGTGAAGGGTGTGTTAAATCTCTCTTCCTTTTATTACAGACTTATCAGGAATATTAAATTTGGCCGTCTTCGCAAAAAATGTTTCCAATTTGGATGCATCTGTTATTAATTTAATTGAATGTTCCCCATATTTCGATTATGATCACAAGGAATATGCACATTGATTTGCCGTTTATAATGCTGAATTATTTAATTCGCTTATGTGTGTGCTTAATGCATTTATGAAAAATTGAAGTTCCCATACTTCGACTATGCAATTTTGGAACATAGACAAAAAACGAAAATCATTAAAATGGAGAAATTGGTTTAATTTAAAGAACGAATAGAGGAAGGGAAACTGTTTTAATGATATAATAGAGTTACCGGAATTGAAGATGTGCAGGTAAATGTATAATGCACCCATGTGAAATGCAATTATCTTTATTACTCATTATTCAGGAGAAAATCTACTTGGCTGTAGTTTTACTCGATGCTTTTGTGTTGTTTTTTCTCTCTAAGATTTTCAGTCCATTAAATCAAAATTTATTGATGCTACTAATAGAGCTGTAATGTGTTTTAATCTTGAACCTGCAAGGTTATGTTAAGTTTACTTGCTTTTCCACAATGTTGACGTCGAGGAACTTGCATTCTGAATATGGACATGGCAGCATCCAATTTTGCAAAAAAAAAAAAAATTAAAAAAATACAAGAACATGGACATAGCAGCATCCAATTTTGCAAAAAAAAAAAAAAAAAAAAATGCAAGCTTAGAATTTATGTTGCTATGGGATGTGCTTTCATTTACCCTGTTTTACACGTTGTTTGAGGATTACGGTTTCTAAGGCTACGAGGCTTCCTAAGGTAAATCAACACATGTTTCTTTGTTTGCAAGCTTCTCTCTATCCTTTTGTGTAAGGATTAAATCCACAAAACTCATTTTTAACATGTTGATTGTGATGTTTGCTTTCAAATCCTGCAATATTTATGCAATTTGCTCAATTGTTTAAAGTATTGTGTGTAGACGTATAGTCAAAGCTCCTTATTCGCAGGGTTTATTTTTCGCAAATATAGTAACCGTGAATATATAAAGGAAACATCTATGAGATTGTATAAGGGCGTTCCACGTGAGATTAATTCTCGCGAGTTACTCATCACATCTCGTCTTCCACAAAATTTCCCAAACTTATCTCTAAGCATTAAAAAAAACCTAAACATAAGCATCTCCTCTATGCTCTGCTACTATCCGGAAAAGGCCATCATCTGGGCGTTTTTCTTGCTACATTTTTGGCCTAGCTCTCGGCAGCTGCTCTCAAAATTCAAGCATGGTTCGTGTTTTGCGAGCTGCTACCAGAGACAGCTCTCAAACAGTAGCACGCACATTTTTGCATGCACGTGCGACATTGAGAACTACAATCGAGAGCATCGCGATCTCGAGAGTTTCTCTCACTTGGAAACGCACCTTAAGAGTTTTATTGCGTATTTTGAGATATTGTAAGTTTTTCTAGGAAAATTATACTTATTTATTATAAGATTTAGGCAGTGTTAATTCGCCGCGTTGTGAAAGATCTTGTTTCTTTAAAAAAAAAATTAGATTAATATTCAACAATTGCATAATTACTTTTCCTTTTAAAAATAAGATTCATTTCCATACATTGATCAAAAGTTCATTAGCCTTTAACTAAGTTTTTTTTTTTTTTTTTAAAGTAGCTACTTAGTCATTTTTTCCGTGCAAAAATTACAACATCTGTAGTTTTGGATGCGCGAATAATGAAATTCTGAACTTTAAATATGGAAAGTGGTCACACTTTTTTACCCGCGAATAAGCACCTTTCACTAAATTGTAAAATGTAGCCCACATTGATAACATGGGGAGTTATTTAAGTTTCTTGGGTTTTCACAAGTTTTCTGTTAAACGTCATTGTAATACTATCAATCAAGATAATCGAGATTAGATCTAACTAATCAAAAGATAACCCACATGGAAAAGAAATGCATTTCAAAATGCATATAGATTGAGACACTGAAATGCATTTCAAAATGTATTTT
>JAQGBW010002776.1:0-18495 GCA_034698625.1 Julus scanicus
TTTATCGAGATTAATGACGCAGAATACAGTTCATTGTTCATGTTAACGAAGCAGAGTTGGATTATTACATAACAAATATAGCCCCGCCCCCCTGCAATTACTAAAAGTATATATAAAGAGCTGTCACTGGTGACGTAGCCAGTATCAGTATTACGCAGTATCCTTATAACAACACCTAAAATCCAGAATCAATATTGTGTGTGTGTGTATTTGTGATCCAGAAGAAACAGCATTCAGAATCTACAGTGTTTTGGCAGCTAAAAAGGTAAGACAGTATTCAATATATTATAGCATATAAGATTAGGAATTTCCATTCACTTTTCCTTTAATTTATTCTGTAAACTTGTGAAAATATGCCTACACACAAAATACGTTTTTTCTTGCCAAAATTATACCATTCATTATTCTTTCACAATAGTTTGAGGGAATATTCTAGGGCATAAAAGGAACATTCTGGAAAAAGTTGGTATTGATGTGATTAAAACTATGGCCTAGAGAATTAATCACGCATTTTGCGTTAGGGCATTTTTTCACAAAAGCGTAAAATTTTATACATTATTATTATTTTGGGAGGATGAAATTTTTACACATTATACCTGTATTGAATGCGCAAATTTTTGTGTATAGTATGTGCAATTTGGATAAAAACTGGTTGTTAGAGGCAAATTACTAAACGACGTTATTAAGTATAATTTGAAATATTAGGCCCATATACAAAATGCGTGTTGTGAGACATAACCCCCAGGTCACGACACAAGAGTGAGTACAGTTGAGCAGAGAGAGAGCAGTGGAAGATTTGCGGTTGTCAGAGCAAAAGTCGAGAAACAACTTTAACATTTTCTAAATATATTTTTTAGAAAGAGCGTTATTGCTATTGAAGTTTGTTAAATAAAAATAATAACATTCAAAATGCAAGCTAAGTAAGCAATTTACAAAGTTAGTAAAGCTTTATAAAAGTCTGAAAATGAAACAAAATACTCAATAAAGAAAACAAATAAAAGTACACAACGTAGCACACAAGGAAGCGAAGTTGTAGGCGGAATCCACCTTGTGGTTCCGAAAGGAGAAGAAGATGAGGCAAAGCAAGCCAACATCAGCACGAAGGTGGACGTCCAAACACAAGGTCCGATGAGGGGGTTGATAACTGCTTAACAGCAGTGCTTGAATGATGGTCGAGAAGTGCACTATCCACAATGGACAGCATAGACTGTGTCAGCCATGACAGGAACGAAGTGATTTCAGTACTTCTTGAAATCAAGTGAGTTACTCCCCATAGATGAAGTTGATTTCCCCAAACTTAAGACTTCGAGTTGGTGCAGTTCAGGCACCCCCTCTCTGGTAGGAGCCTCAGGGGACTCAGGGGGTGAAATCTAGGTCACGGTGTCTGTTGTCCCTACTGGGACCGGTGGAATGTAGACAGGAAGGCTTTCCTCGTTATCCCTTAGGCGGGCGGTACTTCGCGTAGATGGCATGGCGGGAGATCAATCCACAATATCAAAGAGGTACCGACACGCTGAACGATGGGCGGTAGCTAACTGACGTACTAACAGGAGGGCGTTAGCGTAGCTAACTCAAACAGTCAAGGACGCAGGCGGTACACGTGCTGGCAAAATAGAATAATGGAAACTAAAATGCAGTTATACTTTACCAGGTCCGACTGGAGAGACCAGATTTGCAGAGGATAGGCGGATGTTGTGGATGCTGCTGACGTCTAAGGAGGGCGGGAGCAGAAACACGCGGCCCTAACCGTAAGTACTCTTGATTAAGATAGACGGTAGATGAGAATAGAAGAATTCTAAGTCAAATCGCCGAATAAAAAGTAAAAGTAAAAGTTTATTTCGAAATAACAAAAGTGAAAGAATACAGAGCAGACAAACGCGAAGTTTGCTGCCCAAAAGTTAACTGAGGAGAATCAGAAATGGCTCCTCTATTTATACGAAAACCTGGGCCGTAAACAAGGACCTAAGATAATCCGGTTGTAAATTAGGAATTATGCCGAATGACAAAATTCGGTCTTGTTTACGGAAGAAATCCCATTTATAGAAACAAAATGACAAGATCGCGTTAAAGCGTGCAACTAAATTGCAGGGTGCCATAAACGCTCTCACTTATTTTTAATTGTTGACTTTACGGTCCGTCTTCCAGATCGGGCCGTTGTCCTTTTCCTTCGGACCGCTTCTTGTCTGATGTTTGCCGACGATGGCGTGGAAAGCTCTGGACTTCGTGGTGACGTCATCGGATGGCCGTTTCTGCGACGGTTTTCCGGGATTTTCGTCCACCAAAATGGTGGTTTTGTCGTGAATTTCGCCGTAAACCCCCCAAACAAACCCTGACGCTGGCAGTAAAAGAGGGATGTTTAAGAAACACCAAAGATAATGCACGGTAAGTAAAAATAGGGACACGAAGTGCAATAATGACTAATGATATGGTTTTAATAGGAAATAGTGGCCGAAAAGACGGCAAGTAAAACCATGCCGCAAATGCGGAACATAAACATGGTGAAAAAGACATAAAGGTAAACATAAATCATCCCAACAAAACAAATTGGGGGAAAAAATGCTAACTGTAGCAAACAGGTATACAAAAAAAATGTAGCACGTGAAAATTACAAAACACTAAAAAGAACAAAAGTTCAAGAAAGAGGTCACGTGGCGGGTTCCGAGAGGGAGGAAAGTAGTTACTCCCTACGGTATTTAGGCGGGTTTTGAAAACGCTTGATCATTGTGTTCATAAGGTCTGGAGTGTCGTCATCCAAAATGCAGGACGGTGGTGCTTTACCCGCGTAGATGCGTCTGGTCGGTGGGATGAGGTATGCTCCATGCCAATGGTAGCATATCTCATATTTCTTCGATTTGTAGGCGCACCAGTAACAGCATTCTTGCCCGCCACCAGGACGAGGAAATTGCGTCAGAAATTCCCAAGCATGGTGGTCGGGATCACCCAAGACCGGGTGAACGTAGGACTTGTCAGGAGATACTGCGGAGCGGCGACGATGTTTGTCTTCGTACCGCTTAAGAAGTGCTGGATTCGCCTTGGTGGACTTGGAGGCATACATCAGATATTGCATGATGACGAAAGGTCGTTGCAGGCGGTCACTGTAAATAAACCACCGTGGTTTGGTAGATTTGCTGGGCGGCAGCATGGGATCACGAACAAATTCCTCCTCAGATATGGAAACAGCTGAGCAAGGAGTTGAAGGTGACGAGTCCGAGGATGGAGACGAGGGAACCACCGCTTTGGACTTGAAAGGACGCGTTGGGGGAGTCGTAGCCTTCGATGTCAAAGGTCGAGGAGACGGAGTGGCATCCTTGGAAGTAGACGGACGAGGCGGCGGTGTGGCAGCTTTTGAGGTCGACGGACGTGGCGGAGGAGTCTTGGACTTCGATGTCAATGGGCGAGGTGACGCAAGCGGGACCCCAGATGTGGACGGGCGAGACCGTGGGACCACAACCTTGCTACGAGGAGGCCGGTAAGAGCGTGGACAGGTGTCTCTCTTCTTGGGAGCGGGTGAGTGACGCGCACTGGACCGAGCCGGAGAACGAGACCGTGAACGGGAACGTGAGCGTGTACGCCTTGAGTGTCGGTGTGACGAATAGCGAGAAGAGGATTTTTGCGGTGAAGTAGGTGGCATGAGACCGGCATCTGGAGTGGCATGCAGCATGAGCACTGGTGGTGTAGCCGGTGCTGGTGGCTAAGAATGAGCAGGTACCTCAGACCTAAGTTTGGCGGAGGATTTGGCAGGTGCCGCCGAGTAAGGTTTGGCCTGGGCGGTAGGACGTCGGCGAGGACCGCCCTCTCGGATTGGAGCGGTGTTGCCACCAGTCAGCGTTACTGTCGGTAAGGAAACCGTGTAGCTAGCCGGAGGTTTATCTAAGCGGGGAGCCATAGCCCTGGAGGTCAGAGGCGAGTTTTCCCGTTGGTATTGTGAAATGTTGAGACGTTCAAGGATCACCGTTGGGTCAATGGTGTCCAACACCATCACAGTGCTTGTGGACACGGTGCGAGGCGGCATCGCATCACTCCTGGTGAGGGCGGGAGCAGTGGATGTGGACGGTTGAGGGGTCCAGGCCTCAAGGGTTGGTGCCAACTGCGGTGGAGAAAGCAGCAACGTGGAGGCTGAACCGGTACTATGGCGGGAGCGGACGGGCGGAGGCAGGGTAGCGGCAACTTGATCAAGGAAGTGCCGTACCGACGTCTCCATCTCAGGATGCAGAGTATTGTCGGCCGCCAGTGGCACCGCACGGGGTCGTATGTCTTGAAACATATCGGGTTTATAACGAATGGATCCCTGACCTTAAGAGTAGGTGGACTCGTACCGACGGCACAACGCAGTCATCTTGCGGTCGTGAACGTCGAGCCGCTGATACGCCTCGGTTAGAGTGGCCAGTTCTGTCTCCAGGATTTTATTCTTATCGTCAGATAATCGACGACGTTCGGTTTCAAATTGGGCCAGGCGACCAAGATACACAGCGTCTGAGGAGGATTGGTTAGCTGCTTGGAGAATCCTGTTGCTGCTGTTGGTATCCTTTTGACGTGTGCCTTTTCTTGTCGTAGGGGCACTCACAACGAAGAAGAAAAGGCAACCAAAACGTGGACTGCATTTTAGGTAAGTTTTAATTCGTTTTTAATTTAGTTTAATTAACTTACATTAGAGCAAAATCATAAAGCGTAACTGGATGATGAAGGGCCATTGACCCGCTCGGGTCGGTGGCCAGTGAGAGAGTGCCGGCCAGAGCTAAAACAAAAACCAAGATGGCCGGCCTCGGCCAAAACAGTGTGGCACAAGCCACCAGTCCGAGATTCCCCATAAGGCAATCTCAGACAAGAATTTCTCTTCTGATTCATTAATTTTTCTTTCTTTTCTACTTTCAGATTATTTCTAGTAATGGCCATTCATCACGGAACAACAAAGGTAAGTCATAAACATGTTAATATAAATATTATTTTGTTAAAATCAATGATGCCGCGAAACCGATAAAACAACAGTCCAGCACAGGAAAGGAGACGAGCCAGCGGAGGTTAGACCTAATGGTACGGATGATGGTAGAACAGCACGTGGCGGAGGCAGATAGGCTGTGATAGGCCTAAGTGTCCTCGTTGGTGATGATCTAGAGTCTGTGGGGGAAAGGTTTACTGGAAAAAGTGACAGAGTCCTTTTTACAGTATAAAAGTTGCAAATTCTTTATTTTCGTTCGAACGATAGTGAGACTGTCTTCAGAAGTTTAGATACAAAGTAAGAGCATCGTGGTTGCTGCCTAAAAACAGAATGAAGACCTGAGAGAAATGGTCCTCTATTTATATGAAATGGTCCAAAAATCCCCTTTTATTGGGGTACAATATATCCTACCTGGATTTTTGTAGAGTATTTAATTTTAGCTCTTTTTATTCCATTTCGGTTTTAGCACTTTCGCGAATAGCTTAATTCTAATCCATGCACGTGTCTGTTAACAGATACTTGCATCCTAGTGCTAATTACTTTTATAATTTCTTTTCATTTCAGCCATGAGAAGTGGGTCAGTTGGTAAAGATCCTAGGACCCTCTTCTGCATCTGTTCGCCTTTAGGGGTCCTTTATCTGACCCTTTGTGTCGTCATCGTCGTAAACCCCCCAAATAATCCGGTATACGCGAGAAAATTGGAGTATTTCTTTGAGAAAAGAGGTAAGAAAGACACAGGTTTTTTGTTTTAAAGTTAAATCAAGTCTTTAATTAGACTATAGTAGTCAGACATTAATTGAGATGATTACAATGGCTGATGAAGTAATAAAACAATTGTTTTCAAGTGTAAAATAAAGCACAGTAAGTGGTGGTTACAATAAAAATTAAAACCGAAAAATGACATTTTACATAATTTTGCAAGAACCTTGGCGAGGCAGGAGGGCCCTATATTACCACTCCTGCCTACGGGTCTTTTTTTTGATAGACGATTATTCCCCACGCTGTCCTGGAGGAAAAGAATAACGGTGTAGCATAGTTGCTAGGACGTCCATTTATTCGGGATCCAGCTCACAGGTAGGAGTCTTGCCATCGGAAGACTTCCTTCTGGACGGTGGTATTGGGTAAGCGCTATCCCGATGAAAGCAGTGTTGATATCGCTTCTTATGGGTGGCGCACCAAAAGCAGCATTCATCCCCTCCTCCTGGTGTAGGAAACCTAGAGAGTTGGCTCCAAGTGTAGTAATCAGGATCAGCTGGTTGCGGAGGAACGTAACGCTCCAGAACAGGCGTATTCTTCAAGCGACGATAGGTCTCCCAATATTCGTCCAGCTTTTGAGGATTGTTGAGGATGTTTTGAGAGGGGTGTTGGAAAAACTGCATGATCACGAACTGTCCCTTTAAGTTTTCACTATAGTAGTCCCAACGCTCCTTTTTAGATTTGCTTGGCGGTAGATTCGCCTTGCGGTCTGCCTCGTAATACGATGAAGAATGGTAGGACGCACTATTCAATCGTGATCTATCGGATGAAGTTAAAGGCCTAGATCTTGATTTACTATGTGAGTCCGAGTCTTGTGACGCACGGGACTTGTGTTTGGACGACTCCGAACGGGAGCTTTGCTGCTGATCTGATCTTCGTGAGCTGTTGTCCTGTGAGGATGATCGGCTATTAGCAGGGGTAGTAGGTGTTGCTCTTGCAGGAGTATTGGACACCAATTCCAGATCTGGCGTAGCATGTATCAGCAGTTCTGGTGTGATGGATCTATCACATGTCTTCTTGTTAGAAGTCTCCGAGGTTTTCTGTTTCTTAGGGCGTTTTGGTGCGGACCCTGTTCGCATTTTAGCCACCTTTGCTGGTATAACCACGGGAGGTGGTGTTGCAGCTCTGGACACTTCAGGAGAAAGGCCTGCCTGAGCTTCATAACGCCTTTGGGTTTCTTCAATTATTGATGGATTCATATGCTGAATGTTGACCGTGGCGGGAGTTGTGTAGGCTTCCGCCGCCGCTGACCAGGATGTGGACAGCACGGAGGTTAATCGAGTCGGCTCATAATTCGGTGTAGATACCGAGATGGACTGACATGGCATATCCTCTTCTGTCGAGGTATTTGTCCAGATGATTGGAGAAGGTGGTGGTTGCGGGGTTTCCAACACTAAAGTGGTAGCCGTACGCGAAGCTGAAGCTTCGACACTTGTTGTTGGCGGAGGCTCCGCTTGGCTGATTTCGTTCAGGAAATTGTCCATATTGGTTGCAAAATCAGGATATGAAATTTTTGACGTTGAGGGCAGTCCAATAGGGTGTTCTTCAATTAGTTCCGCAAACAGTGAAGGCGAGTAGCGGATGTTTTCTCCTGTAGATAGAGACCTGGATTCATAGATGTCGCCAAGTTTCTGCATTTTCTGATACTGTAGTCGAATCTGCTGGTACACTGTGGTTAGCTGGTCAAAATCTGTTTGGATGAGCTTTACCTTGGTGTCACTATGTCGACGATACTTAGCTTCGTGCTTCGCCATTTTGGCGAAGAACACTGATTCGGATGAGATTTTCGCTAGTGCATCCACTAAAGTTTGGTGTACATTTTGCGACGTAATTTCCGCATCAGCTGTAGCACACTGTTGTAGTGCAGAGTTAGCTTGGACCCACGTAGCTCTAGCCTGGTGGATAATCGCCATAAGTTGTAGTATAATCTGCGTTGTGGAACTGATGGGTACTTCCTTTTCGGGATTGCAATCAGCAGATTGGTCCAGACTGTGAACCATGGTCTTGTTCGGGCCTTGGAATTCCATCAGGTGTTGGGCTTGTCTGGTCCGTGATGTCTTCTGCACATGGCTGGGATCTAGCGCCGGTAGTGAGCCATGTTGTTGCGTAAGATTGTTAAACTCGTCCCGCAGAACTTGAGACGCCAAAAGTGGTCCCGGGTCATCTGGATCATCTAACGAAATCTGCATAATCCGCGGTGTTGGCGATTTCGTAGATCGCTCGAATGGGAAACGTTGCAGGGACATGTTGAAAGCGCGGACTGGGGGGCGCGAAATTTTAACAAAATTTGGTGACCGATGAAAAGACGTGTTGCACAATTTGGAACCGAATTGAAAGTGGCGATTTTGTTCCAGAAACTTCGTCCTTAAATAGTTGGATCTGGGCCAACTCTTTTTTAATTGGTCGATTTGGTCCTCCCCAATATCCGAGCGGCTCGAATTACACGTTTGAGCCGCTTTGTTTCCCACGGGAAGGGAATCGCAGGTCGTGCCCCCAGGTTTTCCCGTTAGGACGCGAAAATGAAACACTCTTACAGGGTGTCTCAAAAGTGCCGCATAGCCTACATATTCGACCAGCAGGTCACTGTCAGGTTCAATATGGCCGTTATTATAGAAATTCGGGCACAAAATTTCATCATAAACTCGACCTTGAGCACGGTCCCAACCCATTTCGATGAGAACATGTGCCGCTCGTCCTACTTTGTAAAAAAGTGTTCGGGGCGCATTGTTTCGTTTAGGATGTTCGAAATTAAGTTTTTTCATTTCAGTGAAATGGGAAATTGTTGCAAACGTGCAAACGTAATTTATAAGCATATCATCGCCATCTTCCATGCCTTGCTGGAGAACATATTCTCGTATAAATTTCCAGAATTTGAGCACGACTGGTTCAGAAAATTCCTTCAAACAGTTGATCATGGCCTGTGACAGGTCATGCATTATAACCGCTTGAAAACGTAACGGCTTTGTAACAGTACGTCCAGATTTTGTGGTTAACTTTTCCACAGGTTCGGGCGCGTTGTTAATGTTTTCGACGTTTTGTACTGCTTGAAGATTCTCTGATGACAGTTCGGTTGAAGATGTTGATAACTGCAAGTTCCATGGAGCATTCCAGGGACTCTTTTGTGATGGCTTGCAATAATTCATGATTATCATGATTTATCAGATCATTTGAAGATTTTATAGCCTTTTTGGGACGACCTGGTGGTTTCCTCCGTGGCTGCGGAGGTTGAATAGTTTTTGGCTTCTTTTGTTGGGCTGCGGAGGTTGCTATTTGCTGCGGGGGTTGCGGTATGATGTCTTCCTCCATATCCAGTGGTAGTAAGTCTTTGGCATTGAAGACTCCTTTGGTTTTGCCATTCAAAAGATCATTTATCACAAATTAAGTAGGGCCTCTCTTGGATACTATCTCGTAAGCCCCTTCACGTTTAGGGTTCAACTTTGCAGTGATGCCCCTTGTTGCACAGCTTTGGGCTCGATTTCTTAATAGAACTTTATCGCCCACTTTAAAATCTGGCAGGAGTGCATTTGTATTATGGTTTTGTCTGCGCTTGTCCTGTGCCTTTTCTAACTTGTCCTTCGTTTCCTGTGCAGTTGCTGACAGCTCTGATAGGAAGTCTGAAAACGTGTGCTTGACAAACGAAGGATCAGCACCGACTTCACTAAAACCCAGCATATTATCATGTGGACTCCGTGGTGCTCTACCAAAGGTAAGATAGAACGGGGAGTGCCCCATGTTATTGTTGGTGGCCGTATTCATCGCCCACTGCACAGCCGCCATGTGCAAGTCCCAACAAGAATGTTGCTGATCGACTGCAATGGCCAACTTAACTTTCAGGTCTCGAAGTCTTCTTTTCACGGGATTTGCTTGCGGATGATAATTAGCCACCCGCTGTATTTGGAATCCCATCGCCACGGATGCTTGTTCCATTACTGCAGAGATGAACTGAGGACCATTATCACAACGGATTTTCCTCGGTGTGCCATAACGTAAGCATATTTGTTCAATAAAAATCTTAATTATGGTCTCTGCAGTGGCATCCTTAATTGGAAATAACTCAGTGAAACCTGTGCATATGTCACTTGCTGAGAAAACATATGTATAACCCCTAGGGGTCTTTGGTAGCGGTCCCACCAGATCAATGCTAACCACCTTAAATCTTGGTGGGATTGCTGGTGAGGATATTGGAGTTGTGTCTGGATGATTGAGTGGCTTATACTTTAAGCACTCTTCACATTGAGCGACATGTTGCTTGACGTGTTGTCACAACCCAGGCCAGTAGTACTTTTGTGTTTTACGTTGTACTGTGGCCAGAACTCCAGGATGCCCTGCTTGTGGAAGATCGTGATTCCAACGAATGGCCCTTTGCTGTAATAGTTCCGGTACCATGAGTTGGGGATCCTCCGTATCGACGCTAGAGAGGTGACGGTAGAGTACTCCTGCTTTCATTGTGTACCCTCTGTCCAACTGCGTCTTGATTTCTATTCCTGTAGGATCTTCTTGTCCTTCGAGGTCTTGAATTATTTTTCTGCAAAATTCATCCTGAAATTGCAGGTTTCTAAAATCTATAGCCGTCAGGGGTTGTTCATCTGATAAGAACAGATGTATGAGTACCACTGGCTCCACTTTGTCAGAAGCTCTGGACAGCATATCGGCTAAAACATTTAGTTTTCCAGGAACGTACTGGACATCAAAGACGTATTGCTGGATTTCCATGATCCATCTAGCAAGACGACCCCTTGGTTCTTTTGTTGCCAAAATTGATCGAAGGGGTGCATGATCCGTGTGAACCACGAAGGTCATGCCATCAATGTAGCCGCGGAAGCGCTGAACTGCCCATAATACTGCCAGGGCTTCTCTCTCCGTTGTTGAATAATTTACTTGCGCTGGAGAGAAAGACTTGGAGGCATATTCCACTACTCGAAATTCGTCTCCATCTCCCTGACCTAGTACAGCTCCCATGGCATCCTGACTCGCATCCGTGTAAAGATGAAAACCCTTCGTAAAGTCCAGTTGCGCCAACACGGGTGCGGAGGTAAGGCATATTTTCAGGTCATCCACCTCCCGTTCACAGGTCTCGTCAAAGACAAACGGGACATCCTTCTTCATTAGACGATGAAGCGGGGTGGCTACTGCTGAGAGATTTGGGATGAACTTCCCAAACCACTTGCAGGATGCTAAGAAGAACCGTAGTTGCTTGATATTAGCAGGATAGGGCAGGTTGATGATTGCTTCTACCTTGTCTGGATTTGGGCGTACACCCCCTGGGGATATCATGTGTCCCAGGAATTTTACGGAAGTAACAAAAAAATGGCACTTCTGTCGTTTGAGACCAAAGTTATGGTCTTGAATGATGTCCATTAATCTTTGCACGTCTGATAGATGTTGCTCAAAAGTCTCACTGGCGATGAGAAGATCATCTTGATATACTACTACGACGATGTCTGGAACAAGTTGTAGTAGTTGGTCCACCACTCGTTGACAGTGAGCAGCGGAGTTCCTGGCCCCCATGGGCATTCTAGTATAGCAGTACGTCCCAAGAGGAGTGACAGTTGTAAAATATTTTTGGGAGTCCTCACTGATGGGGATCTGCCAATAACAATTGGTCAGATCCATCGACGTCATATACTGTTTTCCAATTACCCTGGAGATTAAATCATTAATTTTGGGCAAAGGATACGAATCCGGTACAGTGACTTTGTTTAGGGCTCTAAAGTCCGTCACCATACGGAACTCGGAGGTAGAGCCTGGTTTAGCCACCAGTAAAGATGGGGCTGCCCAGGCTGACTTTATAGATTCCAAATAACCCTTATCAAGGAGGGATTGGACCTTGTCTATTAGGATCATCCGCTTTTTTGGCGATGAGGCATATAACTTTATGTAGACAGGTTGCGCTCCAGGTTGAATTTCAATTGTTTGGGCCTCCACCAAAGCGGGACCTGATGGTTCTTCAAATATCGCGGCCATGTTGTTCAGCATTTGGTTTACTGCGTCAACCTCCGCGATGGTCAAAACTTGGCCCTCGTCGTCCCTCATACTGATTTCTTGAAATCCAGTTTTATTAAACCTGGTGGAAATTGCGAATACGGGAACAGGACATGAAACGTTGGGCTGTGTCATTGTGATCCGAACTTGATCTTCCAGTGCAGTGTTGTCTTCGAAGCCCCAAGTCATTGTCTTGTAGCTGATGACTATAGATGCTGCGGCTAAGAAATTTGTGCTTAAAAGAATCAGAGGACCCTTAAATGACGGGATGAGCGTCATCTCAGCCTGTATGGTACGTCCCATTAGGCGTATGGGTACCGTTACCATGTAGACTTCAGTGGCCGCGGGAGTTTGGTCTGCTAGTTGAATCATTTGACATGTGTGTGTCATTGGCAGACCCATTTTCTGAATACTGTTAAACACCGGACCTTCGCCCACACAAGTGGATGCGCCAGTGTCTAACAACGCTGGAAAATGGACGGTGTTTATTTCTATTTGTACATTTATTAGAGCCTCCGCAGGGTCTATGGCGGGTTTTGGTGACAAAGGATCCTGTTGAGGATTGACGTGTGACAGGCGAATCATATTGATCTTTTTAGCCTTATCCCCGCACCCTTTTGGGCAGGTATGTATGTTCACATTGGGGGTGCTACACACTGGGCATCCCTTTTTTCCTCCGTCCTTTTTATCACCTCCTTCAATACCCTGGTTGTTCTTGTGAAATGATTTTCCACGGTAGTTATTTTGCCTGCCTTGGTAGCCTGTGCCAGGTTGGGTATTTCCTTCTTGGCCTGCCGTATATTCCTTTTCTGCCTTTATGGAAGGGATTCTTTGGAGCATCCGGACCTCCTTTGCGGAAATTCTGTTGTCCTTTGTATTGCTGTCCTTGCGACCCTTGGGACGGAGCTTTCTCTAGCTCCCAATGTCGTGAGTGACGCAATTGGTTTTCATGGTAGAGAACCGTTGAGAGCATATGATGGTAATTTTTCATGTCATGTAACTGGAACCGATATGTTAGATCGGGATGAAGAGCATGATATATAAGATTCATTTGAGTCTGGAGACTAACTCTCTGATCCATTTGCTCAAAAAGATGTAGCATGGAATCCATGAATAAGTTACTGTCTTGCCCTTTCTTTTGTTTCATGGTATGAACCTTTTGCTGCACGACAAAGTCAGGTTCCGTATTACCAAACCTGGCTTTCATTTGCTCAATGGCCTGGTTGTAGGAATCCACTTTGTCGTGATGAATGAGCCACCATCTCATGGCCTCATCTTGTAGGATCCAGAATAGAACGCTCCACCGTTGTTCATCTGGAATTTGTTGATTATCACTCTGTATAGTAAACAGGGTGAACCATTCCCTAAATTTGGCTTTATCCCCTTTAAATTTAGGGACTTCGGCATAAATTGCTTGTAAATTATATGCATCTTTGAAATGATTCGCCCGCTGCGGAGTGAGATTGTATAATCTCTCGGAGCGAGAGCGTTTATGATTATAAGACGGAAGTTGCTCACTACGATAAGGTAGCATAGATGACCCATGTCTTGGGGTTATAGAGTTGCTACTCAGCGGAGGTTCGGGTCTAAAACTCTCTTCTCCGTAATGTAGAGGACCGTCTAGTGGAGCACCAGAGGTAGTGATTGGCATCCTAGCTCTGGTAGATGTTGGATTATTGGGAGTGAAATCCAAGATCTCCCGCGATGCGGGATCTGGATATCGGCTGGGGACATAACCCTGGTCCATCGAGCGGGGGCGGATGACCCTTTTGGAGAGCTTAGCTAGGCGTGCTTGCTCCAGTAGATCCTCCGCCAATGAACCTGCTTTGCTCCGAGTAAGGTGGTCAGTCTCCATGTTGATTGGGGTGTTAACCCCCCCATTTTCCAAATGACAGCTTGAGGGCCGTGAAGTAGAACTTGCAGATGGTGTGGAGGAAGATGTGCGGGATGAGAAATTTCCTGTCGCCATCTGTTCTTGTAGTTGAATTACTAAAGCCTCCATTTGTCTGATGCGTTTTTGATCTTGGAGCCTTTCTCGCTGCAATTGAGCAAGAGTTGGGTCCAAGGATGATGTAGCAAGTGCTTGCGGAGGTATAGGCTGACAACTTTCGAAGTCCTTCAGGTATACCTCCCATAGTTGCTTGTACAAGCCAGGATTTGTTGTGGCTAGTAGTTCCACCTCTCGTGGAAGTTGCAGGATGTAATCCGTGCGAATGGTTCCTTGAGAGGTGAATGCGAGAGCTAGTGGATCTAGTTCACGGGGTGTCGTAAGCCCTGCAGAGTTTACTTGCAGGTTGTCGACATTCGCCATAGACGTCGTCCAGGAAGCCGGTGTGGACGCCGTGCCTCCGCTGGTTGTGTTGGACAGCCTTTGAGGCTGTTGGTCCATTATACGTCCAGCTGAGGTAGATTGGAGTGCCACACTCGTCTCCGCAGAAGGCGTCTCCGTTTGAGCCGGAGGCGTTGGGCGCCAGTTATTAGACGGTACCTCCTGTGTTGTCTCATTAGAGACTTCAGGCGGGGCAATTGGGTCCTCGTGACCCACTTCTAGAGGTTAAGGCGCGGAGGTAGCTGGAACAGTTCCCTCTGGCAGTTGTGGATTTCGGCGCGTGTGCACAACATATAGGGCCAATGTTTGGCCAACATGATTTGTTTGGTATTTCAGCATTGACCCAACGTTGGCTCAACATCGGCCCTTTACGTTGGGCCAACATTACACAATGGAGCAATTATATGTAGGCCCATCGTTGGTTTACCAACATTGGGCTAATATAATTTTGTTGGCATGCGAACATTGCCCCCACATTTTTGTGTTACCTGGGTCTGCTTAGACATTATTGTTAAATTAAATTTTTACTAAATCAGGAAGGACTTTTGCATCTGTTTGGCAAGAAACTGTTAAAGGATTTATGTGATTAAGTCTACTACTATAGTGGTCGTTAGGCGTTAAAATATGGGAAACAAGATGTGCATAATGTACAAAGAATTGTTAAAACTGTAATATATTATATACAATTCGAACATATACTGGATACATGAAACAAATTGAATGTATAGGGAACTAAATGGCGCTGGTCTATTTTCTCGGTTTATGCAGAATTAGGAAAACAACTGCCAAAAGCTGTAAAGTGAGGTATGCCGAAGTGATTGCTTATTACTACATGTAGTAATATGCAATCACTTAAAATACAATTTTATGTAAATTAAATAATTCCTACCATATGTATCTGCATCTCAATACTGAAAAGATGTCAATGTTGTGTTACTTTTGCGTAAGCGATTCAAAATAAATTTAAATTAATGAACAGCAACTCGCATTCATGCTATATACACATTTTTACTATAGGATACCGCATATGTATTCTTTATACTTGTATGTATAAGTATAGTTATGTTATGAATAAGTAAACGTGGTTTTGCAGGAATTCAATATTGCATATAAAAGAATTGCGCAGATGCAAAAGTTCACATAATGTACCATGCATAATAGAAATAACCTACATACATTTATGTTTTAACCGGGAATAAGTTATAGTGTTAGTTTCAAAATTCAATTTTATCTACTTTTCAAATACATGCATAAATGATTATATCGTTGATTTCAATATTAGTAAAGAGACTTTTAAAAAAAACAAGAGGTGGAAAGTGAAATTAATCTAAAGTTTATAAATAAAATACACTTGGAAACAAATTTAATTTATTGTTTTAATACTATGGATTAATTTTTAATGTATTTATAAAACATGTTTTTTTTTAAAATAATATTTTGAAAAACATGTCCTGTTCCATTACGGATTCTTATTGTTGCTGAAGTTACTTCAGAATTCTATATCTATGCATCTATGCATTTTTTGTATTTACATTTTATAGCTTTCTAAAACACAGAAAGATCTTCTGTTTATGAGGAAGAATCTCACATTTACAGAAAGAGGATTTTTTACCACAGAAAAATCGCACTTTTATTGCAGAAAAACAGTTGTTTTATCGAAAACAATCGTACTTTTATATACACCCATACTTTGTTTTACGGCATAGAAACGTTCCGGAAAAGTAGGCCATAAATCGAAAAGCCGTAAAGCGAATCAATTATTACCATACAGGGACCCGTGCAATTCAATGAGATTCGTTCCAATTTTCTACAAAATAATATATATTTTTTTAGTTCATAAAGCATTTTATTCTTTTTATTTTCAATGAAAGTTCTTACATGAAAATAAAGGCACAAAACAATGTACTTATAATAAACGTTAATTTAAAAAAAAAATCATGTGCACATATCCCTTTCAGACCTGGATTTTTAATTCGTTTTCAAAAACATGTTTTATTAGTTATTTATTGTTGTAATATAAATAGGATATCCTGTGCAAAATTTTAAGAAAATTGTCAAAAGTATTAAAAAAGTTACCACGTAAAGATGGAAAGGACATGTACTGTAAACAGGAAAATATAAAATTATTAATGTAACTCTATGAGATCATTTAAATTTCTTATATAAACAATAGTTGCAGTCATTTAGGTAAATGATAAATAACAAAAACACTTTTCCTGGTGCGAAACACAATGTTACATGATCGACGTACTACATTTTTAGGGTGCAACGGAAATTGGCAAAAGCCAAACCCTCAAAAATGGTAAAAAATGTTGAGTGACTGAATATGTAAGTACCATTACTAGTTGAAATGTTTTTTTATGTCAAATGTGGCTAGCCGACGCCGGCGGTCGAGTGGGTTACGTACTTGCCTCTCGATCCTAAATGCTGGGTTCGCTCCCAGGTCGAGGTCGGTGGGAATTTTACGGATGGGAGAAATTTTTAAAGTGGCGGCTCTTTCGGATGAGAGTTTAAACCGAGGTCCCATGTTGATTGTGGCACATTAAAGACTCCTAGAGAGGGGGTGGAAGTCCTCCCTCGTAGGCTAAATTCCCAGGTAGGTGTTCAAAGCCCAGCCCCTGGCGTTGGTGTTTAGCCCTCGTGTTGCAGAAATAGGCCAAAAATCAATCAAATAAATCAAACAAACGTGGCTAAATTTGGCAAATTTTGACATTAAATGCATTTAAAACATTCATGCTTGAAATAATAAACAATACCATGTGTACAGAATAACCATAATAAACAAATAATTTCAACAAATATGCATAAATATTATGATATTTGCACTTGTAAGCACGGAAAACAAGCAAAAAATACATGTAAAAAAATTACACAAAAGTAGTCCTAAGCCCTAGTGGCTCTTCAAAAAGCCATTTCAGAAAATCTCAAAAATATAACAAAGAATTAGAATTTAGGGCTAGAATTTCTATCACATGATCTTAGTTTTCTAATTCAGCTACTCATTATTTTTAATTGTGTGAAAATCGCACTTAAATATCCTAAAAAATCGAAAAAGTCAGGAATTAATTTTGCTAACCCCATGCTTGTTTTTTAGCCTAAACCTAGCTTTTGTGAAATTACCACTAGGTGGAGCAAGCTAAAATCACTACTATAATAAAGAATAGGCCTTTGAGAATTTATGGGAACAAGGACATAACCCAAGTAACCAAAAGTTGTTGGGCCAATGTTAGGAATACATTGCTTCTCCAATGTAAATACATTGGCACAACTTTGGCAGCCAATGTTGGGCCAATGTAAAAATGTCTCTTGTTTTAACGTTGGGCCAATGGGTTAAAACAACGTTGAGCCAATGTTGGCTAATTGCCTATAAATGGATTAGCCCATCATCGAAAAATAATAATGACACATCATTGTTTTTAAAGGTTGGGCCAATATAATATCAATGTAACCAAAATATGTTGGACCAATGTTGGGAATACGTTGCTTTGCCAATGTAAATACATTCACACTACGTTGGCAGCTAATGTTGGGCCAATGTAAAAATGTCTGTTGTTTTAACGTTGGACCAATGGGTTAAAACAACATTGGGTTAATGTTGGCTAATTGCCTATAAATGCATTGGACAATTATCGAAAAAATGGCACATCATTGATTTTAAAGATTGGGCCAATGTTGGGAATACATTGCTTTGCCAACGTAAATACTTTGGCACTACGTTGGCAGCTAATGTTTAGATGTCTCTATAAATTAGGTGGTAAATTCAAATATTCAAATAAATCGTTTATAAAACCATGAATAATGACGTCACATCATTTTTACCATGCATACATACTTAGATGAACATATATAAATACAATAAATAGCTTAAAAATACATACCGCAAGAGAGTTTTGAATCACTGATTATAGGCATGGCAAACCAGTATCTTACTTCTAAGCCATTGGGTCAGCTTGAGTTTGATGGAAGTAAGGAAGAAGTAATGCATGAAAGAAAAGGGGTTTTCCTTCAAAATAAAAAAATAACTATGTAACTATGTAGGAAATGATCAGGGCCCTATATAAAGCCTTCGAAAACTCATAACTTTTATGTTTAAAAATCAAAGTAAATCTAATTTTGCCCAAATTTATTAAAGTGCCAACAAATTAGCTATTTCATCCACTGCAACACATGCCCGGAGATGCTTGCGCCATTTGGCAATCAACCAGTAGATTACTGTTTGATCAAATTCATCCCAAGCAGCCAGAATTTGGCATGTTATTTCTTTGACATCACGATTCCTTGTTCGATGATACTGGTGTTGAACTTAGAATGAACTTAATCAAACAGTAATCGCCTCGTCAATTGCCCAATAGCACAAAGTTTTGCTGCGGATGAAGGACACTTTGAGTACAAAGTGAAATAGCTGCATGTTTTGTCCCAGGTAGCAAAATCTGACCAGATGACGTCTTTTTTTGGTCCAAAAGTCGTCATCTTTGACCTAAAAAATGACCAA
>JAQGBW010002777.1:0-18482 GCA_034698625.1 Julus scanicus
AGTTTGAAAAATGTCCGTTAATTTGAATTCTCGTGCTGCCACCTGCTGGCAGCGTGGGCAAATTAACGGACATTTTTGTTGTGATTCCCCTTAAGCTTTGTTGGTATTGTTGTGCTCTTGCCATTTGGGATGACTAGACCATACTTACCGCTTGATATATTAAAAATCGTTTAGATGGGGATAGGCCAAACATAATTTCTTATAATGAATTTGAACAAAATGCTTATTTGAAATTAAGTTCATTTAGAAAGTGCAGACTGTAGTATAGTTGAATAATTTTCTTCTATTTTTCACTTTTGTTGTTGTTTCTCATTCTAGAACCGCATGGAGGAAAGTAAGGCTTTGTTCAAGACGATTATTACATACCCTTGGTTTCAAAATTCCTCAGTGATACTTTTCCTAAACAAGAAAGATCTGCTGGAAGAAAAAATAATGTATTCACATCTTGTAGATTATTTCCCAGAATATGATGGTAAGTGGATTTAACTTATTCTTACAAAATTCATTTCCATTTGAACATAATTTTAACTGAATTTATTTCGCTGTTAATTCTTAAGAACAATGTAAACATGAGTTATAAATTGAGCGCATTTAGGTCACGGATTTATACATTTGAAATTGGGCTTAGTGTAAAATGTTCTTGGACGCTTTGTCATATTCCGGTGTTTTAGGCCCAAGGTACGATCATGTTGCTGCCAGAGATTTCCTGAAGAGTTTATTCATGGATGATATTCCTGCAAATTGTCACGAGAGCATGAAAGTATATGAACACTTTACTTGTGCCACAGGTTGGTGCTTCGAAAGAAAACCCACTTTTTTCAGAATGGAATTCTCACCTACCGTTTCATCTTTTCTTATACATTTTCTTTCTGCCAGCTTTGGCTTATTATTTAACCCAATCTGCTTCTGTCCATTTTCTTGTCTTACTGCTTTATCTCTTAATTAGTTCTAACAACTTTCTTAACTTTGGAAGTAGTTTGCATGTTTGCAGTTTCAGGTATAATATACTAGAACTTAAGCAATTGCGTGAGTGTCTGTGTATGTGTGCAGGCAATTTATAATCGGAATTTTAACGAGTTTCTTAATTTTGGTGTGATATTTTGATTGTATTCATCAATAATCGATAAGCGTAGGCAGGCAGACATTTGGCATAAAGTAAAAAAGGCGTTTATAGATAGGATCACATGCTAAAACAAAAATGAATAAGGAAGTATAAACAGCACATGTACTGACATGTTTCACGTTTATTACCTGATACTATTCAAGCAGTGTTAATAGTTTTAGCATTATCAAGTTATATAACATGCCAACAACAAACATCCATGAAAGCTGTATTATTATTGATAATCAAATATTCAACGCTTTTTGAAAGTAGGGCAGGTGAATAGTAATTGATTTCAGTTTATAGTGTTTAAAGATGGAAATAAACCATTTTTTATGCATGAAATTGGTGTATCTTTCCCCCATACAAAGCACGTGAATTTAATGTAAGATTTATAAACTGAAGGTTTGTTGCTGATCTGTATAAGATCTGTTATTTGGAAAACTGTCATAGAATTAGTGCTTGTATTATCGTTAATTTTGAGACTGTTTGCACACAAACAAAATTGTTTTAATTCAGTTTTAAATAGTAATTTTATCAAAACTGCATTTTTAATTCAATTTGTCATATATTATGGAAATAGTGAATGCGTAATGGCTAGTTTTAGCATTATAACGGTTAAAATTTAATTGCTTATGTCTTAAACATGACCATTCCTCATCGATTGATGAAATTATTTATTACCTAATTTGGTCAAATTTAGGTTTAATATCTGAGGGTGGATTAAGATCGTTTCATATACTGTACCAGGGGGAGGAAATTTATGAATATTTCAATAGCTATATTCTTGTTTGCCATAGTCCAGTTTTGGCTGTCGTCCTAAAAACTGAAATATCATGATCATGAAAATGATTGTGATATTCATGATAGATTTGCTGTCGTTGTTCAGTCTTACTATTTGTGCAATCCTTTTGTGTTTTCCTCTTTACTTTATTCTTTTTTCTACTGCATAATATTTTCCTACTTCCAGGAACTAACTCCAATTTTTAAATTTCTTCCTTTAGAAATGGACATGTTTTTAAGGCCAAAGAGTAAATACATGTACATCCTGCACATTTGAATTTGCATCAATAATGTCTCATGGCTAACAGTCTTTTCAGTAGTTACTACTAGCAAGAGGAAATACATGTACTGGCACAGCTTTGGGAATACATTATAGCTAGTTATCATCATAACACGTGTTCAGATGTTCAACTTTGTTGAATTCCATCTGCTAGTATAACAAGTGTCCAAAGTTGCTCTTGTATAAAAGCAAACAAAAAACTTAGGTGCCCAATGTATAAATATGAGTTTGCGCTTGTCTGGTATTTGACCATATTTGGTGCAACTGTTGTAATCTGATAAACCCCGCATTTCACTTAGTGCATCCTTTATATTCCTTCTCCAGGTCCAAAAAAAGATGCAATAGCTGCTAGGGAGTTCATCCTTAAAATGTTTGTGGACCTCAACCCTGACAGTGAAAAAATCATATATTCCCATTTTACATGTGCAACAGGTAGGCATGTTTGCCAGACTTTATCATATGAATCTATAAATGCATCTGAATAGCACAGAATGAATGTTTGTCGTCAGATTTTATATTTAGGTGTGCTTGGAGTGTATGTATGGGTGTGTTGTAGCTTTATGATATATGTAATTACTGCTTGAAATAATGATATGAAAAGTTCAGCTCTCATCATTCTGTCATGTTGCTCTTGCTGAGGAATTGTCTCGATATTTGCATGTCTCATTCTGCTGGCTTGCACGTTCTTCTATCTACTTTGCTGGGTGATTGGTGGCTTTCTACAGACACTGAGAATATTAAATTGGTGTTTTCTGCTGTGAAAGACACTGTCATGCAACGCTTCTTAAAGGAGCATAACTTGGCCTAGGCCGCATCTTTTTGGCTAAATAACTGCATGTGAAGGTCAGTTGGCCTGCGCATATCTGTTCCGTTTGTCTTTTTCATCGAAAAATTGATGGCAATTTTATGTTCACCAATAATTTGAAATATGCATGCATTTGGGTTCAACTTAGCCAAACTCAATGCTGCAGAAGTGATAAATCACGGTGGTGTCTGTTGATGCACCACAATTCTCACGTTTGACACATCAGAAGCACGGTGTCATTTCTTGCATGTAGTTCCCACATCACCGAATTACAAAAGAAATTGTCAAGGAATCGTTTTGTGGCAGGGACTACTTTGTCCGCGTTGTCTTTAAAATGACGATGGTTTAAATCCAGGGCATTTGTTGCTTTTAGTGTGGGTGGTTTATTATGTCGGTGACTGTCACACTTGCAAAAGCTTGCGCATGGTTTATTTGTGTAAAAGAAAAATGTGTTACTAGTTTTATTTTTAAGATTTCACACCTTGGTGGTTTAACTGAATTTACAAAGAGCTGATTTGTTCGCTCGTTATATTAGACAAAACAGAAATTGCGTAGTGGTGTTTATTTAAGGTGCGTGTGTAAAATGCATTGTTATTTGTCGAAACTGGATGCTAAATTTGATTTCTCGAGATTTGCTTCCTAGATTTGTCATGCTCTGGAGTTTGCATTTGTGATCCACGCCGCATAATGCCTCGTCTGAGAAATATTAGCTTCTGTATGATAATTAAAGTTACCCCAAACTAAACTTGGCATTCTTTTGTGATTTGTCAGCATGCTGCTTAAGAAGTTTATTGCCATCAATTTCTCGTTTCAAGTTGTATTCTGTTGCATGTCTAATTTCACCTTAACAACATACTAATATTTCATTTTACTTTTTTATCTTATTTATTCTGAATTATTTTCTCATTATGTATTTGATATTTTATTAAGTTTGCGTGTTGAAAACATGGTTGCAATGTCATGTGACACTATCAAACTTGATAAACTGTCATGTATGCATATCCATTCTTGATTGATTGCATTTTAATATATGTTTTTTTTTAACTCGTGTCTCTCACAGACACAGAAAATATCAGGTTTGTGTTTGCGGCTGTCAAAGACACAATCCTTCAACTGAATCTAAAAGAGTACAACCTGGTGTAGAGATGAATTCTAAGCTGCAGATTTGGAAATGGATGTACCACACTGGATTCCCTGTTGTCACGTGGGTTCAACCCAGCCAATCCCAGGATGCCAGACGTGGTTATTGTTGTACATAAGCTGTTGCGGCAGCCAGGAAGTTGCTGCATGTCTTGTCCAAAATAAAAATAAAAAATTCCATTCGCAACCAACGACTACGCAATGCATCAAGTAACATGAAAGTTGTGCTCACCGACTTTTTATCTGCTGCCTCTCGCATCTTCCTCCTGTCCCGATTGACGCGGACATCAACCTGCGTACCATTCTTCAGTGTCTTCATTTTGGGTACAACGCCACCAGCAAACTCCTTTTACGTCGATCCTAATCAATTTTTCGATAACAGATGAAACGAGGAACAGCAGCCTGTCCATTCTATTCCTTTTGACTTCACGATTGAAGTCGTTTTGTGCATCAATTAGAAATCGTCTAGCGGCAGCGACATACCAACAACATGCCCTTCTTGAAACATTACTGCCTCCTGGAATCCCAATGTTACCTTATTGAATTTTCCATCACGTTGCACTTTTCTTCTTTTTCAACAATCTAATGCAGCTCGGCGTACTCCACGAGACCCCGTTGCTCCTAGGCAATGAGCTCAGCTAGATCTGCCTCACGAGTGGAATTTCTGGTGGGTTTACTTAAGTCGAGTAAACTAGATGTTGGATTGCCATCTCTGGCTAGTGTTACGTGCTCGAGTAACCGACAATGAACACCCATTTGGAAAGTTGTCCGTTATCGTTGGCTCCGATTCCGAGCTGGTTGGCAGATAGAAAAGGAAGCTACATTGCCGTACTTGAGCTTGCGAGAACTTTCTTGGCATCGCTGAAGCGATCCTGCCTTCTCCTAATTTGTCAAATCTCCCATATGCAGATGAGGCAAAGGAAGACATTTTTACACGTGTTTATGGTATTATGTGGCTGTGGACCTTCTAGAAAAAGCTGTTGGCCCACTCGATTTAACGAATCCGAGTCTTTATTTCTGCCCTTCTATTTCGCAGTTCCATAACTCCCTGCAAGGAGACTTGTGTCTGCTTGCATGCAAGTGTAAATCCATTCCTAGTCACTTGGTAATTTATCAAGGTTGAGTGAGGTGTGAATCCACCCCACCAAGGGATGGATTTCTCGTACCCTTCCTTTTTTATTGCAATTTTTAAATTGTTAAAAGAATGTTGTTTTTTTCCTTTAACATTGACGAAAAAAAGAACCTATACCTCTTACTGGTTACTTAACATATTGACAAATCTGAGACTTGCTAACAGAGGTGTACATTTCACTGCCTTTTATTTTTCACGCTTGACACTACAACGATAACTTGCATAAAATTCTGTTCATTTTTCTTGGCTGTCACTAATGCGACGAACCATATTGCTGCTTTACTCATAATTATTTGTAACTACAAAAGAGGCACTCCCTTGGGAAGGGAAAACGGGACTGCGACATACAGAAAACGGTGAGCACGTTTTTTAAAATGAAGCAGTTTTCCCAGTGTTGCTTTTTTTTGTAATTGTCAAATTCAGAACCTTTTGCATGCCTTTGCCTGGTACGTAGACTTCTGAACAAATTGATTGCATTGTACACAATTTCCATCAAATCACAGTTACATACAGGGTATAGTATTCAGGCCCTTGTACAAAACTGTCATTCCTTCTTCATCTTCAATTGATTGTAACTTAAATGATTTCAAAAGTGTTGTTTATTATTTTATTATTTTCACTACTTTAAATTGGTGAATTATATAAGAAATGGCCCCAACACACTTGTCATAATATTTTGCCGTACACTCTTTAACACGTGCTCGTATAGATGCAGTTAACCCAAATTCTTTAAAGGACACCAGTCAGTTTTCTATGTTTTTTTTTTTTTTTTTTTGCATCCACCGTTATGTAGGTTTATTTGAACATTTTTATTTGTGCATCTATTTGAGGTTAACTGCTCAGTCTGAATGCTTTTCCTCAGGCTAATATGTGCATATTTATACCTTGTCTTATAGATGAGAATTTTGACTTTTTGTATACATTGAAGAACATTAATTCTAATTTTTTTCTCATTAAAACTGTAAAGGTTATCTGTATATATAATTGTACTACAATATTTATACTTTTGATTAGATAGCCGAATGTAATTTAATCAAGATGTAGCTTCATGTTTTGTATCAAAGTTACTCTAAATTTGCTCTAATGCACATATGCAGAATGTGATGGCATACTATAAAATAAAATAATGAGAATACTGGTCACAGATCTTTAAGGAATTTGACCAGTATCGATTCAAGATCTGATTTAGGTTTCTGAAGGGGCGTGTTAGCATATAGGCAGCTTTTGGAAGGTGTTTTCTATTTATTATATCTACAGATAACCATTGCTGTTCCCCATAGTTTAACACCAATGTCATCACTTCTAGAAAATTACAAAACCTTTGAATTTGGATGACTTATTTGTTGAACGTTGCCAAATTCAACCATAAAATATCGAGGCTGTTATTGATGTGACTAATTAAATGGCTATGCCTGTTTGTAAACCTTAACTGATTGCTAAAAAATATAATAGAATCATTTTCTGCTGCAAAAGGATACAACTTCTGCTTTTGTTGCGTGTAAAACATTTTCTAGACTCTTCTTTTTTCCATGATTCTTGAATCATGCTTATTTCTACTACCACTAAATTCGAATTTATTAATATTTATAAGATTGTAATCCCTTATCGGAATTAATTTGCAATGTTTTAAATTAGACTGGACTATGTACCAATTATGTAAGTTTTGCATTTATTCGTTTAAATTATGTGCAAAATGCAAACACCTTTTTAAAATTTCATTTTACATTGTACATAACGTTCTGCCATTGTTGTTAAATCCCATGCATCTTTGTTTTATTTGTATTATTTGTTTCTTTATGACAAATTCTTACATGAAACCAACTTTCCTCTCACTCTGTTCACTTTATCAACATTGTAATCATATTAATTTGGACCTTTTTACTTGACAAGAAGCACACATGATGGGGTTGCCACCCCCTTATTTAATGTTTGCAAAACAAACAAACAAAAATTAAAGAAAGGCCAGCGTAACTGCATAATAAATAACTTGTAAGGATATATATTGAACAGATTCCATAAATATTAAATACGTCCCAAAAATACCTATCGTGAAAGTAAGGACTTCTAACAGTTTTGACATTTATAGACGACATAATTAGTGATTGGCCGTTATTGTGAGATATCGTAGAACTAATTGTCACATTAATTTTAACAAATTTGGTGGCAGCCCTATATTTGATTATTTGATACATCTGACAATATTACATTTTCATTAGAGAAATTCCATCAATTACGTGTATACTGTAGTTTTGACATGCCAACAAGGAGTTAGCATTCGTTGATGTCAGCAAGCTTGTCTTGAAATTGATTACTAAGTTCTGTGATTGTAACTAAGTACAGGGCTGTTAATGAACCCAAAGGACTTGTTGAAATTTTCCTGTGCTTATTTGTATTCCTGGCCATGCAATTATACAGCGGAATTTGGAAAATGTATAATGCAGATTCTGGTTATTGACACCTTTCCTGCAGATACGTTTGCTTCAAGTTTGAAGATTTCAGATTGCTGCAAATATGCCTTGGACAGTAACTGCCATGTATTTCTGTAATGTAACTCTTCATAACGAATGACAAAATGACATGAGCAGACAATTGGCTGGCAAAATTCTGTAATCTGTTAACAGTAGTAAGCTCAACAGAACTGATAACGCGTGCTATTACATGTTTGTGTGCAGCAGCATTTGAAATGAGCCTATCCAACGATTCTGGACATTATGCTCATTTTTGTTCACCGGTTAATCTTTCGTGTAATCGTTTATGTTAAAATTTTGACCTGGGGTTTTATATGAATTATATGCTGTACTTATCTGTCTACCCTTAAATTAATTAGCATACAGAAAGCATTTTTTTTTTCAATGTTTGGCTTAAGAATTGTATATAAAATTCATAAATTAATATTTATATAGAAGTTATATATTGAAAATGTGGCCAACATGAAATTCATTGAGTTAGTGCTAGTAAATTTATCTTACGGAAATGAAATTGAATAAGGAATGTAAAGTTATTTTGAACATTTGCTATAACGATGTATTTATTATCTAAAAAAACTAAATAATTATTAAGAGAAATTTAAAATGATCATCATCATCAAATAAAAAAAACCGTTAAGCTAGCTTTCATATTGAAGATTATTGCAAATTTGCAAACCATTGTATTTCTGCTCACAAAAAATTGTTATCAATAACCAAAAAATGTATTACATTTAATTAAATTGAACTTTTAAGATGGTACAACTTTCGTTGAACATAATTTTCAGTTTATCGAGTATTTATGATCAAATTACGTTCCTGGCTAGTTGTTGATAACGTCTATGTTGCATGATGTCTAGAATCGTAATTTGGCTTTATTGAGTAGAAACACCACGAAAGTGTTGCTTGTTTTCTTAATGGGCTTGCTTGAATTTCAATTGCACGCGGTTATTCGTTGTTGGAGACGAACTGTTGCTAGTCAAGAAAAGTGGGAATGAAAAGTTTCAAAAATAGTGTTGCTGATGATCAGTTTTATTTTTAAAACGGCAGTGATATGCTAGATAGTAGTTTAGCATTTTATTTATAGCCATACATATTAGTCAGCTAATATTTTAGTTGTTTGTGATTTTCTTGTTTTAATCGACTATAAAAAAAAGCTTGATGTGCTTTGAGGAATCAAGAAAAGGATCACGTTATCTTAGAATCTGTAAAAGAATCATCCAGGAAAGTAGAATCATGATTTACACTGCTAACTTCATAATCCCCGAGTAGGCAAAGTCTTCACTTGGTGAAGCTTTAATTTGCAACTGATCGCAACAATGCTGTTAACATAGTGTATGAAATTGTGAAAATATGTTATATTGCAAAATGAATTGTGCTCCTTACATTGTTTACAGCAGAAGGCATGTCAGATAAGCATTATAAAGGCAGATTTTCAGTTACAAATGCAGAAGCATTGCACTGAATAGTTCCGGCAATGATGGATACCTTGGAAAACGTTGTCAGAGAGATCACTGAATTGCATGCGCCTCGTTTCTGAAATTCCGCCTTCACGTTTTAACTGTCACACCTTCTGTCCAAGTTACCGTTAAGGCACCTCGACAACAAGAGAAAACAATTTGGCATTTTGCGAATAAATTTCGTTCGCAATACATAAAACGAAGTACAGAATCAAGGATTTTTTGTAATTGAAATGCCATTGTAATGACATGTTTTGAATAGGTGGTACAAGTGTTTTGAAGTTAATTTAGTTTTCAGAATGAAAAGTGATGCCATTTTACTAAAACTTTCGTTGAAACGATTGCTGCTTTGTCTGTGCTTTTTTTTATATTAAATTGATTCCTGGTTCCAACGCTTAAGAGCTGAACTGTGTGCATCAGAGACAAATCGTTGTATGTCCACCTTCTTTAAAACATGATGGTGTGATGTGAGGGTCTTTGTAAAGAGATCAGTTCTAAATGTGGATCATTGTCATGTAGGCGTTCTGTTTCAAATATTTTATAACTTTTTTTTTCTTCAAATTGACAACAGTGATGAAATTGTGTCTCATGTACTGTAATTTATCGTAGCAATGTCACACAGTTCTGCTCTTATCGATGATACTGAATTCCAGCATACGGTCGGGTGACCATCGGGCTTTACAAATGTGCGTTGTGACATCACATGGACGTCATACACTGATGTAATATTTGAAAAATGATGGCCTTCAGGCAGTGATGACGTTACCGTTATGTCACATTGGTCAAAGAGACGAATACGGGTGAAATACTTGCAACGTTTTGCTGTAAACCTATCTTTCTATTCAAAAAATACCCTGACAAATTTGTTTCAACTTTAGTTTTTACTAAAAACCAAAAAGCTTTCCATTGTAAATTAGCTGCATTTATTTTCGCGAGAATTTAATGAAAATTTGTAGGCTCATTCTATGGGGTTGATCATCTTAACATTTTCCCAGTAGTTTTTGTCAACTTGAGTTATCATATGCTGTTCAATAATTGCTGACATGCAGTCGACATTTTTTTTTAAAAAAAAATTATTCTTATTTGTTGGATTTAAGTGTGACGCAATTAATTTGAACACATTTCTACTACAGCAGCAGATGCATTTCGGGGATTGCACTGAGATGCACGGTGGCTCGAGCCCCTGTCGACATGACCAGCCATGTTTGTGCCATTATTTCTTAAGCAGTGATTGTACCGTGTGTAGAATGATAGCCAGTCCAGTGTCTATAAAACAAAGTTTTAATGAAATTCTGTTCATTTATAAGCAGATTTATGCATGAATAACTCGACTCAACCTTTGCCTGTTTATAAAACTGTTATCGTGTATTGACTTTTTTGTATTTTAGTGATTTTTTCTTTACCTCCACTTTCTCGCAGTACTATTCTCGAGTACATTTTGGAAAGTCATATTTTAATTCCAAATTGTTCCGGATGATCACTTTGCGTTTTCTATTTAATTATACTCTTTCCATTAAATTGGATAAAATATTTATATGACTGTGATTTTGAATCCAATTTATGTAGTACATTCGAGGCGATTGTTAAATCAGCCTATACTTCTATTAAAGACCTGGTCTGAATGAAACTTGATTAAATATACCAAAGTGTAGCATCTCCATTGTGGTCCCACCTTCTTCGAGCAACATTTTGTGTGATTTTTTGTTGTATTATTTTTGCAATGAGAATTCATATAGTTGTAAAAACGTTGACGTTATTTTTTTTATTTTAATATTCGTGTTTGTGAAAACGACATATATTTTTTGCTTGATATATGGAAGTCATATGATTTTGAAACCAGGAAATCCAAATTTACGTCGTTTAAAGTAACACTTTTATTAAAACAATATTTAGAGGAGGGGTTGAAAAAAAATCAAATTTATTAAATGTTACCTCCTAAAAAAGTACTCGCCAGGCCTGTATAGTTTGTTTTTGAAAAAAAAAAAAAGATACTTATCTGATGTTTTTAGAATGGAAGGATGCAGAAATCCAGACTAGTTTATTAACTTGTTAATTTATAATATTATTAATTGTATTCTTAGCCAATCTCTTTGAATAGATGAATACCTGCTTTATATTCAAACTTGACCTATGCCACACCTTCTTAGTATATTCAAGAAAGTAGTTTTCATTCTGTTCCATACTTCTCCTAACCAATGAGTATGTTCCCTTGATTTCTCTTCCCAACTCCCTCATTGCTTCTATTTACATTGTACATGGAATCAATGCATCCTGCAACTTGGGTGTGTTTTAGGTAATACTAATTGTAACGTGCCTCCTAATGTAGGAAATCGGCATTCGTGTATGATATAACAAGGATAGCTTTGAAATATGGCCGTACATGTATTTTTTATTGAATTGTTTTGTTTTTATTCTGCCGAATGAATGTGACATTTCCACGAAACGTGTTTTATCTTCCTTCTTTTTTATTGCATACAACAATTTGCTCAAATTGCTTCTGGCTGGATTTAGCCAAGGAACACTTCAAATCATATTAATCTTATTTCTTAATCTAGATACAGCTTTTATCAAATATTAGAGTTGGAGTTGACCAGATGCTTAAATGAATTACGTTTATGCAACGTTATGAATTGGCTTACTAAGGATTATAGTTTTATCCAGTTTGGATTTTTACAGGACAGGTAAAATGCATATTATTACAAATTTAATACTAAATTGTTTATAATTTTTTGAAGTTACAGGGTATTTTTAAATTTGAGAAATTTAGCCGAGTCTTTAAATTAGATAGTTTTACCTTGATATGAAATGATATGCATGGATAAAGAAATTTGGTATATTTTTTTCATATTAGACTTCAATACTTTAGTGGAATGTAAGTTGAATATTACTTTACTAATTTAATCACTAAATCTACTTTAAAAAAAAGATATTAAAATACGTGGCAATTTAATTATAGTTAAGCCCATTTGTAATGCTTAAAAATTTCGAAATCTGTATATTACATTTTTGTAACAATTGAAGTCTGAAGTTGTGATGCTTTTTTCCTCCAAATTTCAAGTAAATTGCCTTATAACAAAGTTGTCAATAATGGCTAATTTGTGAAATAATACTTTTAATACTATACTATAATAATAGTTTTATTAGTGCATTGATTTATTGTTTCTAACTACGTATACTAGCATGCTTATGAAATCAGGAAATGCACTTGAAATCCTCCTAATTATCAAATATTCACTAAATTATCATTGTCATTTACAGATTCTTGATTTCTGCTATTTGCAATTTCCACATTGCAGGTAGGCGTATTTGCGCTCATTTTCAAACGGTTTAAAAATGCATGTACTTGAACTTCATGTTATGGTCTGCAGATGGCATCACAAGCTTATTATAACCTTATTCCCAGCTTGCTAACGAGATTGAACTACGATCAGTAAGATTCTGGAGCCTCATATGTTAGGCTCATGTGTAAAGCACTTTTAAAAACCTTTCTCAAAATATTTTGAGATTTTTAAAGATGCTTATTTTAATGCAGTTACTTTAGGAAAAATATGAGAAACAACGTCGAACAATTTACAACTTCAAGTATAGAATGATACATGTTCGGACTAAAAAGTTGCAATACAAATTAAATGAAATTTTTATTTTTGGGTTTTTATTAGAACTGATTTCAAATAAATCCGGCAATATATATGACAATTAATATTAAGCCCAGTTGAATTTTTTGTTTTTGCGAAATTTAATTAGTTGGAAATCTTTTAAGTTTGGACTATCAAATAATTCCATGAATTTGTGTAACTTGCTTAACTACATTTTTGTTTTCTGTATTATGTATAGTGATACTAAAGCCGGGTCTCCACCAAGGCGTACATGTACGTATATACACGTTTTTACAAACATATGCAAAAAAGTTTGTTTCAGCCGCCATTTGTTTAATTTTTGTAATACATATATATGTAAATATCAAAATTTGTACATCTATTAAAGACATTTAATAGGTGTACGATTTTTTTTATTTAGCTATATTTACAAAATGACGGCTGAAACAAACCCGGAGGGCAGACTTTTTTGCATATGTTTGTAAATACGTGTATACGTACCTACATGTATACGTCTTGGTGGAGACCCGGCTTTAAAAGTCCACCGTCACGTGCAAAAGACCAAGTGTTTAGGATAAATTAGATCTTTGCTCCGTTTGTTTCGCACGTTTTTTTGTAAACTAAAAATCGCAGCAAACAAGACCATCGATATCGTTCAGCTGAAATGAACCGCATATCAGAAAGGTAATTATCGAGATTTAAGTTAAATTGTATTATGTGAATAGCAATTACAGTACCAATCGTTCATTTTCAAGGCTCCACATTTTATTACACCATACGTTTCACTATTTTTGTAATCTATATCTAAAAAATTTATAAATTTACATACGACAACATTTGCGGCAGTATCACTGACACAGCCCGGTCCATCGTTTTTTTATTTATTTGATAAAAAAGAGTTTTCTCCTTGCTTTTACAGTAAACCGTCTTTTTAAGCTGTAACCGCTGCAGTGTTTATCAAGCGGTGTGACGCCAAGGGTCCTCAGGTGAGCCACAGAAATTTGGAAGGGAAACTCATAAAGATTTTATGTCAACAATTTTGTTTATTTCAGAGAGTTTAGTGTACCGTAACCTACAAATTGTTTAAAAACAGTGTTATATTCAAACAGATGCTACCATTTCTTTCAGTATAATTGTGTTCTATATTTCATGAAATTTCTGGAAACACTACATTTCCTATTTGTGTTTATGACGCCACTTTAGTAACTAATTATATATTGTAGTATAGTGTGACGTCAGCTAGAAAAAAAATTTAAAAAAACACTGATGTAGTCATGTAGGACAATAATTAAATCATCGAATTGTGGTGATACGAAGCAATGGAAACTATAGCATGATCTTGAAACATTGTGGGGTACATTATTTTTTACCCATTTCGGTCATATGTATAATGTAACAAGATGCTTTTCCAAGCAAATCATATGGGTCATAAAATAGCTAAATCTTCAAATCTCCCATAAGGACCATTCAAAAAGGACGTACTCAAGAGGCTGGGGTAAGCCATTATGGACGTCCGCTAATGATGGTATTTTTCAGTTTTTCTTTTTAATTTAGTTTCAAAGTTCAATGAAATGGGAAAGGGACACCAGAAGAAATGTGTCCCAAGTCCCAAATGTACTTGACTTTTTAAAACCTCGGGAAAGTCGGAAATTATGCATAAATTTGTGTTAAACACCAGTTTTATGATTAAAATTATGAAAAACATCGTGGAATTGGTAGCGAGATGGGTACTTGAAAATTTATATGTTGAGTCAATGTTCTAACAAATTTGCTGGACACCCAAGGCCGTATGTCATCACATTGGCCCAAGTGAAATAGAAATTAAATTAATTTTTACTTAAAAAATACACTTGAAATGCAGAAAAATTACGTTTTTACCTAAAAAATCTCACTTTTCATAAAAAAAAATTGTATTTCTAAAGCAGAAAAATCACACTTTTAATGCTTTTTACATTTTGCTAATTCGGCTTAAAATGTGTGAAATTTCATGGATTTCGAGGGAGGGATCTATCCCCAATAGTGCCAAAACCCTCCATTCTCCACATATGAACATATATACGGCCTTGTGGACACCCTAGTTTAAAAAAAAATTAAGGGCGTCTATCTGGGGAAGTTTTGGGATAAAATACATTTTTAAAGAAATTTCGCGGACGTCCATTTTGAATGGCCCTATAGTCCACATTCACTTTTTAGTCGAAGCATGAATGACGCAAAAACATGTACTAAGCAGCGTCACCATCAAGAGTCAGAGGAAGCTTCCCGAGCCCCTCGTCGTTGTCAAGGCAACGCCTGCATTTTTCTTCCTAGTTCCAGTTTCTAGTCGAGCGTTTGTGCCTGAATCGTTGTGGTTGTCTTTGCGTTGCGCTGACATTTGGGTTGAAATTTGCGGAGGAAATTTGGTAACCATCGTGTATCCCATCCGCAGTGGAAGTCGTCGATGTTCTAGTCCACGTGATGTTGTCAAAGTCGAGGTGATCTTTACTTCACAGGAGTGGAATTTTTAACGGGAGCCGAGTGGTGAAAGCGATCACGCGCCAAACGCAGTAAAGAGAAAAAAAAACAGGTTGTCCGTGCTTTTAAGTAGGCCTAAAGCCCTTTTCTGTTTCTGAAGAGAGATAGATCATGAAATCGTGCGCGTTAACTGTGTGCTTAATCGCCGTATATTTGTGCGATATTGCCTGGAGTCGGGATATTTATGACATTATTGGAAGTGAACCCGAATTAAGTGAGGTAAGTGGCATCGTTGTTACTATACGCTCTACTTGTTCGGCTGATTGATTAATGATATGATTGATTTTTCTCGTTGGCGCCCCTACGATGGCGAGAATGCTTATTTAAACATTTACCCTCGTCCTGAAAACTGGCAAAGGCCTATGTATGTCAGGCGTTTATCTGGTGTCGTGGATCACCCTTGTTAAAAGAGCCAATTTGGCACGATGCCAATCAAATGGTTTCAAGTAAAGGATTCTTAATCCGATTGGAAAATGGTTCCAGCAAGAGTTCAATTTTCCTCTAAAAGGACCTCAAGATCAGGCCTGTTTATCCAATTCTTTAAAAGGTTCTAGGAAAAATACCCTCATCTAACCTACCAATCAGCCCTAACCTAACCTATTCTCCAATCGGTCAGTGGGCTTTTTTCAGATCATATTTATTATGTGAAATTTTAATCATATTCTCGTTACAACCTTCACCTTATTTCCTTGTCGAGATACCCAGCTCCTTTTTCATTGAATATTGGGTAAGTTAGTAATTTGTCTTTAAGTGCTGTTCAGGTATATGACAACTTTTGTGAAATTTTCATTTATCCTTGTTTGTTGGCTTTCCATCGTCAATGTGTGCTGTGCCAAATGTGATGCTTCAAGTACAAGTAAATTCTTCAGCTTGGTGTCCACACCCTTGGCGCCATTGTGGAAGTGTCGAAAATATTGCAGTTATATACAGTATAACAGCAATGAAATGCCTTTTTGTTAAGGGATATTTACATATTAGATATGCGAATACACAGTAAGCAAGGCGCTACTTTATTTTTCATCGTCCCGTCGATTGAAGTATGCTGTAGGCCTGTAGCACGCTTCTTCGACACACGATTTTCAATGTTCAAACTGAAAACGTTTATTGATTTTTTTTGCGGATGACGAGATCGGGTGGAAACTACGTTGAAATTGCACGAAACAGTAAACTAGTCGTTTCTTCGTTTGATTTACGTTCTGTCATCAGGGGATACAAAATAAAATAAGCTGCAGCAAACGATTGACGAGCTCAAGTTTCAAACTGTTGGAGTCTTAACTGAATAGGTCTTAATGTTGTGATAAACCTTCGGTATAAAATGCAATGCAATTGCCTTGATTGCTTTGATTTGAGTCGCTATAAAAATGTTCACTTGTAAAATCCCTGTAAATATCACCAATTTTGAACAAGTGGTTTATCCAATATTATCCACTAAAATAGGATGCAACGAGTTTAAAGATTTCGTTCTCAGATGATATCAATCTGTTGCTCATCATATTGATTTGTGCTTAACTGGGACACTTCGGGACTGGAAGTGTTTTGTCCCAATAATGCTTTGAAATTATGCAAAATGAGCATCTGTCCCGATTAACCAGTGTTTTAGTATAAATATGAAACCACTGTATCTGAAATTATTTCTAACCGCTTTTTAGCTTACTTATTGATAGAAATGTCGTCGAGTTTGGTTGTTTCACATACATTTCGGAATCGGAGATTTGAAATGTTGGTCAATTTATCAAAATCTTGCGTGTTTAAACAAGAAAACAATCCCATGCATCACACCGTAATATTTGATTTGCGATATGGTTTGGTCTAATCCTATCTGAAAATATAAGGATCGTCAACATTTGCGTAATCTATATTTTACTTCATAGTTTGTAAATAACAATGCTCGTATTTTAAAGGTATCTGATTTATCTGGCATCACACACCGTTAACGTATCAGCGATTTTATATCATTTGAACTCTGTACCCTTACCTATATTCTCTAAAAAATCGACCATACAAGCAGTTGCCTAGATATGAGGCAACGCTGAGCTTATATGGTTTTTGACAAAGCTGTATTGTACAACTTTTTATGTACAATTGTTGTCATGTGACCCATATTAATATATAGGCTAGATTTGACTAAAATGGGTGGAGCTAAGCTGTTCGACAATGTCTAAAGACACAATGTATCACCACAAATGATAAAAACCTATACATTACAGGATTGTTACTATTAACTAGCAATATTATTTAATATCCGATTATGACCCCCTTAGTATGTAATAGGGATGGACGACTAGCTGTGGACGGATTTGCCAATTGCATGATGATAATGCCATTGTGTAGCCTATTAAATGTTAGAAAGATTATAAAACTAAGCTGAGCGTTAATAACAAAGGCAACGCCTACACCATGAATTCCGTAAACCGATCAATAATTGCCATGCAGATCAACTTGCCATTGTATCGGATATGGTGTTTCATCGCCATTTTGTCGATGCTATATAGATGGTTCGTCTAGTGAACGTCGAAAGTTCTAAACGACACTGACGTTTCATTTAATAGTGAATGACAGAAGCAAAACAGCCCTTAACAGGGTTTCCAGCAGCCTTGAAAATCGGGAAATATGCTTGAATTTTTCTTAACGAATTTACTGGGCACCCTGCATAACATCGTTTGTAATGTAATTAATCGCTGCAGTAATCTTGATGATCACGTGATTTTGTGAAACGCCCTTTGCCTGCAAGTTAACAGAAGTGGGTAAAAAGCGTGGGTTTAAGATGTAGTACATTTAATATAAATTAAATTTTTCATTGAATTCGCGTATGAAATTATTACAGATTAAGGATGGCGAAAAATTATTTCATTGTTATGTGTGCTGCTTTAAAGTTAATAAGTTGCTCCACATAGAATAATCTTGAGACTAATCGTCATTTTAAGTCTGTGTAATATAGTTCAAGGTTTGAAGCCTAATTTAACGATCAGCTGCAATGATCTGCAGCTGATGGGTTTGATACAAATGAGGTGTGCAAATTAATAGGACAAGTCAATTTAATTCCATAATTTAACCCATTCGTTGACGCAAAATGGAAGAGAAAACATGCAAAAATTGAACCACATTTCTACTATGAGCCGCTACAGAACCCATATTATTATTATTATTATTATTATTATTATTATTATTATTATTATTATTATTTATTCACAATTTCATTTACACAAAA
>JAQGBW010002778.1:0-18477 GCA_034698625.1 Julus scanicus
TGTTTGAAAATGTTTTTTCTTTCAAATGGATGATTTCAGATTGAAGTTGTGTAGAAATCAATTGTTATGCTATGATGGTTGTTTTTTTTGTTTTTTTTAATTTTCTTTTACGTTTTTAATTGTACTCAATGAGTGTTTTATATATAAATAAAATAAAAAATAAAAATGGTTTGCCGAAATGTATGGCTAGTTATTGACATTTATTCTTTGATATTGAGCTTATCGGTAAACTCTGTATCGAGTCTTAGCTTTGGTTGATGTAAAGGCCTTAAGATAATAGAATGGAATTTCCCACTAAATTTTGACCAAAATTTCTATCTTTCATGAATAGTGCACATTTTTAAAAAAAACAAATACGGTTTGCTAACTTTTTGACATATACCTTTCCTTCAAAAATAGCCATTTTTGACGTGATCTTGCTCACTTGTCAATAAGTAGTCACATGGTCACTTATATTTTTTTTGCGACTTTCCTAAACAAATTCTTCCTTCCAAAATAAACGAAAAAACTAACGTCTTAGATAAAAAAAAATATGATAAAGAACAATAGTGGTTTATTTGTAGTCAGTTTAAATGAATGTTTATTTTTCTTAATTAAAGAAAGTTTGAAAATCAAAATTAAAAAACATCTAACTTTAATCATGGCAGTGAATTTGTTTGTCTGTTTATTAGCGATTATTGTACTTTTTATGATCTACAAGATGACCATGGGTCTCATGCAGGCCGAGATAAAGAGTTACAAGGACATAGAAAGAATTAGAAGACTGAAATGCACAAGGTCACAGCCAATTTTAGAGGAACTATCCTGGCATTTGACTGAAAACAATTTGTTGATAACTGCAAAAAAAAACACAGTCATGGTAGGCGACCTGGGTTTCAAAACAGAAAACGTTAATCCGTCCTGTAAACAGATAGCTACAACGTTTTTAATTACCCTGTACCCAGGATATACAGTCATTAAAGCTGTTTGACACAACTCTGTGAGAATGAACCACTATTTTCTGCAAGCCATAGCTTCTATTGTTCTTTTAAAATCAATACTAACTCTTGGGCATCGAAAGATGGGAATTCACCATCCCACCTACACCCATATCAAATGGTATCTTTAAATGATAACTAGGGCACCTTGTTGTGCTACAGGATATCACATGTCACTTAGCCGATGACGGTACACTCGATGCTAGTCTCGTGAAAAAGAGTGCGGAAAGCTCGCTTCTTTGCATGGCCAAAGATGACAATTAGGAATTCATACACGATATGAGCTCCTGGCACAATTGGTTATAAAATAGATTGTCCCCCGATATCCTTCGCATCTTCAGTCCTTTGTACTCGGGTCTGGGACCTTCGAACACCTCCAGCTCAATCTGCACGCCTGTCGGATGCTCGATGGCAAACCCATTGTCCGAATACTGGCAAATCAAATTAGGTACTTTGGCTTCGATCACCCGCTTGATCTGATTGAGGATTTCAGGCACGTGCATGGATGCACTCAGGCTCCTGGAGAGCTCAAACTGGATGCTGCCGCTCGGCGTCTTTTGGAGTTCCGGAACAGGCGACGCGGGCCTCTGAAGGGCCTGCAGTCCCGCTCTTTCGTACGAAACGTTCCCCTCGGAAGAGACCTTGGCACGAGACAGGTCGACCGGAACAGAGTCGAACCTCTCGCTTGATGTGGGCCTGAACAAAGGATCGAACATGAACGTCCTGCGATTATTGGGCAACATGGATTGACTCTCTCCCAAACCATAAGGATCGTCGTCCACCTCAAACCTCGAGAGAGGGAACGACTGTCGGGCCGGTTCAGAATACAGAAATGCTTCCGATGGCGGTGCGGAGTGGTAGAACGCATGCTGCCTTAGGAGCACCGTTTTGTCGAGGTTTCTAGTCTCCCTTGACGTTGGACACATCGGAAGGGGCGAAGCCGAGTAGTATGGACCATATGTTTCGTCCGTAATGAGGGGCATGGGATCCACGGTCAGCACGGGCACGCAGACCATGCCTGCGTCTACGGGTGCATTGGCGATGGTCACAGCCCCCATCTCGTCCGTGATACTGATTTGGGGGTGAGGCGAGTGCCCGGCGTAGATTTGCGCCAGTGTAGGACTGTGAGCAGCCCCATAGCCGCCAAGGGGAGAGGGCGTGGCATCGTCCCGGCCCAGCAGATGGTGGGCGGGTGAGGAATGCGATAGGCCAATGTTGTTTTCAGAGGGCGGCGAGCCAGACACCTGCTCCAGGTCCTCCTGGATCATGCCCAGGTTCAGGAAGCTTGGCGGGGGCGAGGTCTGCACGTGCATGCGGGCGTAGGATGGCACATGGGTAGGGGAGTCGGCAAAGCCAGCTGCCGGGGGAGGAGGGCTGTTATGGTGTTGGGGTGAGGCCAGTACAGCGTTCCAGGAGTGGATCGGGGAATGGGATTCCAGGTAGAGCCCCGGGGTGACTGCTGGTGGAGGCGGGCTACTGTGGCACGACGGCGAACCCAGAGTTGATACGCGGGACAAGGCGGCCGAAGGTATCGGCGACTCGGAACCCAGAATAGAGACCGGGCTGGTCCGACACTGTGCGTACTGCTGCTGCTGCAACTGTAACCTTTGCAGGTGCTGGGTTAGTGTCACGTTGGCAGCATCACTACTGTACGAGTGATGAATGGGTGAACCTAGGGCGAAGCAAAGAAAGTGAAAGTGAGATTTCGGAACATTTAAATTTCAATCCTTAACACAAAGATAAAGCATTTCTTAAAAGTATGGCAATGCAGTTTTATCAACAACAGTATTTTCAAAGTGCTGATAAAGTTGTATGAAAATTTCACTACAATTTTTCTTCATTACACTGCATTTTCCCTGAAGAGCTATCATACTAGAATTAAGTTTGTATAATTTTAAAAATTGTGAGTTTCGCCTTAATTAGAACTTCCTCAATAAACAGTTGCATATATACAATAACCTTAAATCTTCACAACTTGTGTAGCTAAAGATAAATTTCATGTAGTGATGGTCAACTCTTCAGCTATGGGGCCGATGGTAAATTGTAAGGGATTATCAAGGGTATATTTACTGATCAGCACGACTTTCAGAATGGTTTCGAAATGGGCACTATTTATCAACAAACATTGCGCTCAGTTTTTTATTCATACAACAAACATTCGCTTTTCAAGTATAATTACCATTCATGCTAATGGCTCGAGGGGGAGAAAAGGGAAACCAAAATGAGCAAGCTTATGGACAAACTCACCCGGTATGGAAGATGGCGAAGTCGCAGGCATGGGTGGAGAGGGGTTAGGAGACATTACAGGGGTACCATGTGGAGAAAACCCTGAGCTCTGAAATTGCTGCGCCATTTGATGAATGTGCAGAGAATGCCGGAGTTGCATTTCTGCTTGCATATGAGCATCTGCACTTCCGCTGTGCTTCTGCATAAAAGTAAAAGTTATAGCAAGGGAAGAAGCATTACCAAATTTGACATCTGTATGCCGGACGAGGGGATTACCTGTAACTGGTGGTATTCTTGGTGAAGGGCTTTCAGGGGGCTACTAGAATCGCTTGTGATGAGGGTTTGATTGTAGATTTTTTCGAGATGAGTACGAAACTGGCCCATCATTGGGGACCCATCGCTAGCCCTTCGCACGGGCGAGTATCGTTCAGATGGCAAATGAAGCGCATTTACATCTTTAAAGCTATCACGACCTAGTTTCCAAAAAAATCAAGAGGATAACACCAGCATAATGGAAGGTTGGTTAGTTAGTTAGTTGGTGGGTGGGTGGGTAAGTTTAGAGGACATAGAGGGCCCAAGCAATGGCGGGATATATCCCTATATACTGTATATATGCATAAGTCGGGTTAAGAAAAGAGGAGAAAAAAAAAGATTATGGAGAGGAAGGAGTACGATCGCGGCCAATGACTTTTAGATCGCCTATCTCGGCATTTGCTTGGAAACCACAGTCAGGATAAACGACCCGGTCAGGAATCGGTCCCAGGTCTCCCGATTGCCAGGCACTAAACCACCTTAATTCGGTCTCAGCATAACAGTACAGTTCAATAAAAACCAAAGGCCGTGAACCCTCAAGTGAATATTTTCTCTCCCTCGTGCCAATAATGTGTATGTAATCTTTTTTTCTAAGGAACATTTTTACTGTAAATAACATTTTGGGTTCCCCCTCTAAAAAAATGTGCAAAAACAATATTTTCCACATTATGGGGATCCGACCAAAACCATGCCATTTAATTAATACCTGGTTTTCACTGAAATGAGATTTGTCGGACAAAGCAAAAACGTTTCGAGTTTGCTTTTCAAGCTCTGAATTCTTAAAACTCGTTCTTGCTTTTTCATCATATAGCAAACACCATCAAACATTACTCGTGCATTTCATAATCAGAAAAGTTTCCTGTAAAATATCACACCAATGCTATATTTGTAACACCGATAAACCAAATACAAACCTGTAATAAAAATAGGCATCCATCATAGATACAATAGGTGCTAAATTAATTAACTTGCCTTTACCATGACCAAATAATGCCTAGCAAGCACTATAGGTAATTACTATATACATAGGTAATTAAGCACTATAGGTAATCACTATATAGGTAATAAAGCACTATAGGTAATCTATAGGAGATAAGCCAATTTCAAAAATTTCCATACAATTATACCAGATACAGAATGTCACGGCCATCTTCAAACCCCTTTTTACATTCTACAAGCAGAACGTTGGTTTCATACTTAGCAGAAGGATTGTGCTTATTTAGATAACCATTCACATCACTCATTTACTCAACTTAGCCTAAATATCCCTAACATTATAAATTTTTGTTTTTATAAATTGCCAAATAATTGTGCTGCTTGTATTGACAGCAGCACATCCTTAAACGCTACAAATTATAAGTCTAACAACAGGGCACACCTTTAATTGGATGATGGGAATTTTGTTTGCTCTGCATACTGCCCAAAAGCGGGCGTTTGGCATGCGGGCCATCAACTTCGGGTCGCTCCATGATGTGCTCGAGTCCAGATCGCCTCCGCCTATTCATTCTCTGCTCAACCTCTTCGATAACTTCGGCATTCAGGCCAATAACTGGAGATGGAGTCCGATTTCCCAGCAGCGCAAAAAAGAATAATAATGCAGAACAAGAGGCAGGAGAAATAAAAAAAAAGAAATGGGAATGAGGGGCTGGCAGATGCAAAATAATAAAACGTAATTAAGAATAACACCATGCCCCATGCAACAGAAATAAATGTAAATAATTTTAAAAAGCATATCTAAAACAACACTACTGATATAAGAAGCTTGAAACAAAATAAACAAGCACACAAGATATTTCATTTTCAAATGCTCAGACCAATGAATCTGACATAAACACAGCCTTTAGAAAGTGTGTATTCATTCCATTCTCAGGTGCCAACTGATATTAGAAACTGCGATTACAATGCTACAAAGCTGACATAAACATTCAGAGCTATTGTTCCTAAATGACCAAAGCAGTTTTCAGATTTCTTCATAAAGCAAATATACTTTCATGAAACATGATCAGTGGGAAATTAAATTTTACAAGCTGATATGAAAATTTCATCAACATTAACTTAAAACATTATCAGTATCTTCACCACTTAACTTTCTGAATTTATCTTAAACACACATGAAAATTGTACTTGTATATCAAAACTTGATAAATGTGGGCAGCCGGATTAAGATGACTAACCATGAACCCTGATACTCAAACTCATTATTTAGTGAAGATTAGTATGGATAAGATTTAAATATGGATGGAAACTACTTTTCTGTATTTTTATGCTTGGAATTTAGGTACCGCATATGCAAAAGTAAGTCAAGCATGCCCCAAAGGTTATAATTAAGGTCTATATTTAAATCTCAAAAAGCATGAAGGAAGTAACCGTAAAAGCAAGCAAAGCCCATTCTAAATAGTTAGTTAAAACCCATGCAGTATAAAGAGTGTAAGAACCCAGTTTAAGGCAGTGCAGCAGACGACTCGTGCAAAATGAATTACGATTCTCCAATCGCTGTTTTTTTACCGCTTGGTTATGAAGCCACAGAGGCCAGGTATCCCGAACGTTACTTGTTAATGATATTGTCTCGTTTTTTTGTGATCGGCGATTTCGTTACGCAAACTAGTGCATTAATACCATGGGAGATGCTGTGGGAGTGGACATTGCAAAACCTCATTCAACCCTTCCGCATAACAAGTGAAACAGATTTCCAGGTTTGGGGATGGCAGCTTAATCCTTTTTGTGTAAATTAGTATGAACGCAACACCTGCAAACAGGATCCAAATTGATGAAACACAGTTTTCGTAGTTTGCAGCAATCATAATCTTGTGACGATCTCACATCAAGGATTTTATACTTTAAACTCAGCTGAACTGTTTCCAATTTAAGTTCAACATGTCCTTAAAACTGATCTCCTGAGCATATTAAATTTGGTTAACGAATTTGTGATGCGAAGATTTTGCTGCTAACTTTCAAATGACATTTCATTATTTTGGCAAGGTAAATCAGCGAACACGAAGCATACAAATACACTAAGGCATGCCCTTCCATACATTGTAGCATTTGGCATGAGTTTAAGAATGATGATGATGAATCCTGTCCATCTAATAGTTTTTGTTTCTTTAGTCCCATTATAGACAAACGACAAAGACGTTAAATATAAGTCATTAAATAAATGACAATGGTGCATACCTGGATGTCTCTCCATGACTGTGACTAATCCAGACCTACGCACCCTATTGCTGTGCTGCCCAGTGACCTTTCTCTGCATTTCTTGAACTTCTTCAGCATTGGCCCCAGCCAGTGTGTGTCTTTTATTGTGTCCTCTACTTTGCATGTATCTGTCAAACATCAAGTTAACTCATCAAGTTAAAGCACGTCATAGACGCAGTCTTAAACGCATCACGAATTTTAAAAATATTAACCTTGCAATTGCTCCAGCATCTGGTTGAATTTCCATTTCCTTCTTGTCTTCCGACTCCTTAACTGTCATGGTTTGCAATCTCTGTGGGAGAGTGAGACTTCCAGGGGATAACTAGAATAATAATACAATTTTAAAATTAAATCCATGGAAACATCAGGAATTGATGAGCAACCATTTTATCTTTAATGCAATAAGATTTAAAGCACTCCATTGTTAAGAGATATTTTACATTTTTTTAATTTAATGATTTCACCATATGAAAAGACATTTCAGGAAGCTTTATATTTTGAAAACGCCGACATCAGACTTAATTTGGTAAGTAATATCAAAGTGAAAAAGACTAAGCACAATTAACTTAGTTGCAGCCAGTTATTATAACAAGAGGAAACTTCCACTCTTGCGCTGAAAGATAAAATGATTGCTTTTATACAAAAACGCTAAATCTAATGCAAGATAATTCTACAGAATTACTGCAATATGAGCACACCATATATGTACATGCCATACCGGAGGCTGTAAAAAATATCAAAATGTAACTAAACAAAAAAACCAAACTCGTGCATCAAAAAGTATTGAGTTGTACAATATTTTAAATATGGTTAATAATAGTCATCTGTTCAAAAAATACACAAATTAATGGTGTTCTACTTTGAAACTATCCAAGACATTACATAGAAAATGAGCATTGCAGGCTAACTTTCCCACAACGTAAAATAAATCGCAAGTGGAAATGTCCAAGATTAATAGATCTGGTCTTCCAACAACACAACAAGAACGAAAATTTGAAATATTGCTGTTATAATTTTGTAGAAATTACAATGAGCAAAAGTATAATATGACCTTTATACAGAAGGGATAACATTGACCCTCATGACAAGAGCATGTTCACATGTTGTCATGATTCATTACAAATTTGGAAGAATAAGTTGTCCATTAAATTTGTTGATAAAAATCAAAGCATATTTCAAGAATTTCAAGGTTCATCCCACCTATTTTCAAGGCCCAACAATATTTTTAAAAAGAGTCTGAAATTTTTTTTCTAGAAAGTTTGAGAAATTAGTTTTTCTTTGATTTTTATAATAGATTTTTTCAATTAACGAAAATTAACACCAATTTCAAACATAATTCCCGACTTATCCGAGGTGCTAAAAATTCAAGAACATTTCCCGAATTTCCAAGGCTACTAATGACTTGGCATATAAACGTAACGATATGATTACGGTATAAATGTTATTTCCAACAATGGTTGTCAAAACAAAACTGACATCAAACCACATATCTAGACTTGTCATGCACTTTCACATTTACTGTCTTCAGCACTAATGAAGGTGACAGACTAGTAGTGCCTAAAAATAGTCTACCAAAAATCTTCATATGAGAAATGCACTAACTAGCAGCACAACCAGCAGTCATTCATGCACTGAGAACTATTTACACAATCTTCATGCAGAATGGTGGAACATCAACTAGGTGGACAACGGTACCTGAATATAGGTGCCTGATGCACTCTCAGCAGAGTGCCTTCGAATTGTTAGCAATGGGTCATCAGCCCCCTAAAGGTACAAAAATGTTGAAACAATGGGGAGGGGGAGAAGCAACCTTTTTTTGTTAGCACTTGCCATACACACAAAAAAAGCATAGCGTTAGTGTTAGCAACTGACTAACTTGCACCATGTTAACAGGTTATCATTACCAGGATGCTTACCAATTTTAAATGAACAATACGGTTTGTGAAAAAGGAGGGAAATGATAACAACAATCTTTTAGAACGTGAAGCAATGGGGACTTTTGGTTCTTAGCCTATTGTTGCAATGAGTTCACTGCTAATCTAATTAATAATTAGTCTGAAATACTGTTTGTAATGACAGTACTGAAATAATTAATCAATGCCAACTTTGTTTTCACATTGAACTTTACATTTGTTTACCAGTTAAGCATGAACAAGTGTAGGGCAACAGGTCCCACATACAGGACTAAAACGTTGTATTGTTAATGCCAGTAATGCAACAATTTTTTTAAATATATTTTTGTTTTTAGAAATGATTTAAAATGTAAAGCATGCTACCCGTAAAACTTTGATAATAAGACTGGTTTACAGTTACAATCAATTCTATAAATAAATTCATTACACCCATACCTCGCTTTACGGCCTGCCTAGATACATTCGGGGGGAAATTGGCCGTAAAGCGAAAAGCCGTATAACGAATCAATTATTTCAGCATTGTGATTTTCATTTTTTTCATCTTAAACGAGGTGAAACCCATAATTGTTTTATTGTTAGCCAAATCCGACCATGTTTGTGCTAATTGAGGTAATTTATCACATTTTTTTGGCTTATTTCTTTAATTACAGCATTTTTTTTTTTGCAGTAAAGGTGTACACCTATACTTTGCTATACGGCCTTTCGCTATAACGGCCTTTTTTAATTATGGCAATGTTTCGTCATAAGGCCAAAAAAACTGGTATATACAGCCAAAAACACTGTTATATATATTTATTCGTTATATGGATTTTAGCTTTACGGCCAACTTTTCTGGAACATATCTAGGCCATAAAGCGAGGTATGGGTGTATTTGTAAACTTCTTGCATTGCCGGTATTAATTTTTAAGACTGTCTTTACAATTACACAAGCTCAATTTAACAAATTATTCACAATTTGATAATGGCACAATTTATATTATATTGCCACTGTCAGAAATGGCATCTATATACAGTTCCTGAATAGTAATTTAACTTTGTGCACACAAACAAGGTATGGCGTCCATTTATAAACTCAAAATTGGAAATCCCCGTATCTTTTAGAAATATAAAGCATCTGTAAAATATAAAAATAATCCGGCAAATGCATTTTAATTTTTCCCATCTGTATAAGAATCATTAAGATGTAGCTCGAAATTATTCACAATTAGTAAAACTAAACCCTGAAAAGACCTATACTAGTATGTCATGCCTGTGCCTAATGAATGGCCTGCTTATTTGGTCAATTCCTGCTGTCTACAGCAAATAAAACCAATAGGGCAGCTACCAAAATGTATTATAAATGTCTGATTTCGGTAGCACAATTAACCATCATATACCAGCCAAATATGACGATGGAAGCCTTATGCAAATATGTCCGAGATCAATTTGTAAAAAAATGGCCACTTTCTAATCTAAGTCAACTAAAAAAACAGATGTAAACTCACCGGAGGTGCCAACTCTTGACTATTTGGCTGACTTAGTGGTCCATGCCTTTGGTGTTGCATGTAGCTTTGAAGGTTTGCCCCACCATCAGATGCCCTTCGACCTAGGCCACCAACAGCATCAACTAAAAAATATGGCATTAATTTTAGACAGGTTCAAAACTGAACAATGGCACAAAAAAGCACAATTAACAATGGTAATGTTCAACTTACTGACGCCTAAAATAGGCGGTGGTTTTAGTAGATGTTGGTCCTTGACTGAGAAATTTTGAGGAGGCTGGTTTTGAACCAGGGGGAGATTTTGAGGAAGATTTGTATTTGGCAAAGCACTTAGCGGAACAAAATGTCCCTGCTGTAACATGAACATTCAATTCGTTATAAAATCTGAAACTGAACAAATTATGATGCGGTACATTTAAACAAACCTGGTATGCAGCTTGATAGTGCTGCGGCCCTATGTTTAGCCTAGGGTCCTCGTTGGGTGGATTGCCCGGCCCAACAGTGTGCCTTCTCATACTGTTGTACCGTGCTACTGCTTCTGGGTAAGGTTCGTCGCCATCAGATTCTTGTCCTTCTGGTTCGCCAAACTAAGGTTATAAATTAAATGTGAATGCGTGCATTTTCAAAAGCGAAGATCTTACAAATAATACTTTGAAGAATTCGCAGACCTTTTCCAATAGAAGCTCATTAAACAACTGAACAGCTGGAATGGTAGGCATAGATAAGAGTGGCAAACCAGAGAGTGCTTGATCGTTTTCATTCGGAGATGTGTCGTTTGCAGTCGGATTTCGTTCCACTACAGAAACAGTGCCACGAAATTAAGTAAGATAAATGGTGAAATAACCGAACAAAAAAGATATATTGACAAGTAATAGTACGTTTTTCTTACCAATGCCGGTCGTGATACTCGATTTCCTTTGTGGTTGGGTCGTTACTGGCAAATTCTGGGGTGAAATGCTTTTTACTTTTTGACGCTTGAGCTTATCAACCAGAAGATGGTACATGGCACTTAAGTGATCGAATAATTTTTGCTTCACGGACTATGAGAGAAAAACGCAATAATTATGATAATTGTCATTGTTCCTGAAGGCGCGTCTCCACCAAGTCGTACATAAAAATCTACGTACATACACGAAAATGTATGTGAAAGTGTCTCCACCAAAAAATGGAAAACAAATTTGTAATTGTGCATCTCCCAAGCAATCGCTCACATGTACGTACATACACCATCATTCATACAAAATGGCGGCTGAAATAAACCCTGAAGGCAAACTGTTTTGCATATCTTTCAAAAATCCTGTATGTACATACAATGTACGTCTTGGTGGAGACGCGCCTTAAGATTTTAAAAAGAGTAATGGTGATATATTTTTGTATTATTTAAATTTGTAAATTATTACGTTAAAAAGGGACACGCCTTGCAACTAATATTTATAAAAGAAATCTGTATTTTGAAGGAAAATAAAACTAAGATAACAGTAACTTTAACCAAAATTTCAACCCTTTGGAAATTCTCGAAGCAAATAGAGGTGATGCGGCAAACGTACCCTTCCAGTTTTAAATTTTTGTATTATATATTTATTATTACTATGACTTTTTGGACTGTCACCATAGATGGGTAAATATAAGAATTTGAAGAATACTAACTGCAGTTATTTTCTCTCGTTCCATTCCTGGTAATTTGAGCATATGTTCCACAATCACATCATTTATCACTTCATTTTCCTGTTCGATTTCAGATTCGTACTCCTTAACCATTTGATCGAATTGAAGATCTTCTTCACCCTAGATAAATAACATGAAATTTCAATATAACGCTTCCAACCACCGCATGTGGGAATTCAAACAATTTGCGATGTTCAAAGTACCTGTTGCATCCATCTGTGATTGAAAACTTGCTGTAGGCTTAGCCTCCTATCTGGATCCACTACTAACATGTGCCTGATTAGGTGCTCACAGTCTAAAATCAGTACAAAATATTTAAATGAGCGCCTTGATCAGCGCAGTTAACACTATAATATGCTACCAATGTTTACCTGTGGACATGAAAAACGGAATGCGAAATTTGCCTGCAAGTACCCTTAACCGCAAACTCTGGAGAGTAACTCCATCAAACGGTAGAGCACCACAAACCAAAACATAAAGAACAACACCCAAACTCTAAAAACAGAAAAGAGAATATGACATTGGTATAATGACAATGGTTTGCAAGGCATTCAGATATAAACTATTTAGAATACATAATGTTTCTCTCAGTGGCGGCTCATAACTACAATTTGTGGGAGTGCTGTTCACCAGCCACCAGTGTCGGCACTGCGGGAGCGACAGTGCTCTCTCTCCCTGGCAGCCTGGCGTGCAGCTTCCTATGAGCACATGCGCACAACAGTCAAACACCGCGCCACTGGAACTGTGAAGCGCACAGTTCCATACAAAGATTTCTGTATCTTTTTCATTAATTGGGGGATGGCTAAAGAATTAATTAAGAATAAATTAAATTAGAAAGAATTAAAGAAAAAAGGACTCATTACATTAGATGCTATCGATAATATTAAGTGATAGGGGGGTGCTGAAGTTCCACAGTGCCTAAAGTGAGCCGCCACTGGTTACTCTATGGAAAAAAGTACAAATTAAGAGTTTTTGTTGACCACAGTGCATCTACGACGAAGTTCTGTGATATATAAATTTAAATATTCAGTTTTAAAAATGTTCCACACATTTTCCTCAACAAAAATGTGTACAAGAAAAATCGTTCACAGCATTAGTTTCGTATGAAAACTACAAAATTTGTTTTTAACAGTAACAAAGTTACACTAAATAATACAAGTATTTCAAGCTTAAAACACATGCAAGCAATTCCATAAAAAACCCGCACATAATAACATACCCAGATATCTGCTTTTGGACCATCATATTCTTTTCCTTCAAATAATTCTGGAGCAGCATAAGGAGGGCTGCCACACCATGTCGATAATGGTTTTCCAGGTTCAAAATGATTGCTAAATCCAAAATCTAAATTAAATACAAAAGTTTAATAATAAAGAAATTGAATCTCAAAAATCATAACTGATCACCATTACCTCATTTCATAACTGGTATGAAAACGATGCAACTAGGGCCAAAACGTTTTAGCTTTTCTCAATAATTTTAGACAAGCCCTACTTCTAGATAAAAGTGTGAATGATTATTCTGCTACAACCGCAGTTTTAATACTAAAGAAAATGTGACTGCCTCAAACTACCTCAGTTTACCTATGCTAAACCTGAAATAATTTTAGGACAAAATTAAATTTGTATTTATTTTTTAAATAATATTTAGCACTCCAAAATAATTTTCTTCAAAATTATATATTATACAGTGGATAGGTAACGTATATAGTACCGCAAACGTAAATAGAGCAAATTATTCCATTTGGAGAGAAAAGTAATTGAAAATGTATGCATTTCTAAGACTGCACATCTCTTCAATGTTTTTCCACTGTACCATTTTCCATAATTCAGTGAAAAAGTCCTTTCAGAATTCTGATAGGAATAATAAACGTTCAAATTCAAGAAAGCAGTACGCACCAGCTATTTTAACGTTCAAATTCAAATCTAGAAGTAAATTTTCCGCTTTCAGATCTCGATGAACTACGTTTTTTTTGTGGCAATAACTTATGGCAGCTACGATTTGCTTGAACATTTTGCGAGCCTCCTTTTCATTCATTCTTCCATGGGCAACGAGATGGTCTGCAAAATAAAAGCCAAGTCTTAAACGAAATATGGTTTATGTAAAACTCAAGAATTATTATCCATTTGCATATAACTTTGTGCAAATGGTAAATGCACACTCAAAAATATTATAAATCTTCTAGATTCAAATGCCCATGCTCATGAACTAATGTACAGCACAATGTATTTCAGAAGTTGAAGTAAAGTTTGTAGGATTTTATTTTTATTTTAACTAGATTATTAAACCAGAGAAAAAAAGTTAACAGGTCAAATATCAATCCACCTTCCAGTTTTTAATCATAAACGTGTGCGAAAACGTATATTTTAGGAATTAGAGGAAGTGTAACACACTTTCACCGGATGCATGGCATTTAACTAGCCTAATTGTCACTGGCCCCATTAGGGAAAAGATGTTCATCCACCTATTTTTAAAATAGTCTATCATAAAGATTCCAGATTAGATGCAGGCAACCCTTGCCTACCCCCATACAGCATCTTCTATCTATGATCCTAATTTCCATTTCCGGTTATAAGAAACAAGCTACACCGACATGTGTTAGGAAAAATTTCCTACACCAGATTTAATTTTAAGTCGTGACAGAAATAAATACAAAATCCTTAACAGGACCTAAATTTATGTTTTTAAACCAATATAATCAGAGAATAATTAGGGTTTAACACTTTGGCCAATGCGATCAAACAATTCCTAAAAACAAATTGTAATTACATAATAGACTTAAGAGATAAATTGAATAATTGCCTGATTTAATTTTCATGAGCACCTTTTATTATGAAAACAATAAGTATGATATAATCAGTGGAATTTGGCCTGTATAAATTACACTTTGTTGGTGATCTCACGTCAAAAGTTTGATATAACTTGACATTTAAACTTGATCATCATCTATCAACTATACTTTTTGAGTAATCAGTAAAACCTTTCATGTTGTCTACAATGTCAAAGATAAACGAAAGTGTACTTAAATTACACTTTATCTTTATACATCTTCTGTTGAATGGTTAAAATTTCGTTTACATCTAATCAACGTAGCTCAATAAGATAAAATGAAATTCTAGAAATGCCACCAGGAGTGTTTTTAATCTAGTTCCAATGAGTTTCTTTCAACTTCTTCAAAGCAAGCTAATGTACCGTAGAATGTCGTATTCACTTGACTTCAGACAAATTACATTGGAAGAATAACAAATTTAAATCGGATTAACTGATCCGATTTAGCCATATTTTGGATAATCCGACAAAAAAAGCACAAAAACCGAGGCATTTAATGGCGGTAATGAGAAATCAAGCATGTATCAATGAGCAAATTACATTTTTTTATGGCTATTACTCAATAAAAAAACCTGTCAACTACCCAAACAAGTTTAACATGGATCTGTGCAATCGACAATAAATCTTTGAAAAAGTTTTGCAAGTTCTGCACAAATATGCAATTGCAGTTAACAGCAAGTAGTTTTGAGGAGGCAGAGAAAAATAGCAAACTTTTGCAGTTTTGGAAAATAAAAATTCAGCAACAAACGTGCTAAATGCTACGCTATGGTTAGAACAAAAATGTGCTGCACTCACCAAAAATTTCTCCACCACTGGCATATTCAGTCACTAGGTATATCATGCGATCCGTTTCCATAACCTGAAAAAAATGATTTCGAAGAAATTAGACCAATTTGAAAAACGTAGGAGAACATAAATTTCAAATAAAAGCTAAAATGAAATTCAATTTGACAACACAACTTCAAACAACTTTTGAAAACATGTAATTCACAATAAATTTGGATTAGCTTAAACCAATTTGGCAAAATCACTTGCAAAATTGTGTAAAAAATCTTTCATTTAGTAATCCATTTATTTAATATTAGAATTGAATGGGGATTAAGAATTACCAATTAGTCTAGGATGAAAGCAATTATTTAGACGACAAAAAGTAATCACGATTATGATTTTATCAAAATGGGCAATGTATATTAATAATAGCATAACAAATCATCATGATCTCATATTAAAAAGACATCAGCATAGTGTGGTGCGATTTGTGGAAAGAAATCCAGATAAACAAATTATCCACATAAAAATGGCATTATTTCTAATAAATTCGCGTTAGAGATTTCCGATAAAAGTAAGCATTTCCCCCATTTACCTGATATAATCGTACTATATGTGGATGGAGTAATAACTTCATTATTTGAATTTCACGGAAAATTTTCTTCAGATTGTCAACATCCAATTGGCTCTTGTCTATAATTTTGATAGCAACCTGAAAGGATAAATAAGAATTTCACAGTTAATGTACTTAGCACAACAACATCATTGAAAGACAAACAAGTGAAATTAACTATATTGGAAATATGGAGATTTATACTTGTTTCTAAAATTATTTGGCGACCAGATGTTTGAAAAAACGCAAAAACTCCCACCCATAACTCTGGTCAATGGATCTTTGGCAGATTTTATGTTGGACGACATCATGTGACTTATTAATTAAATTGAAATCGAAATGTGATGCTATTTTTGACGTAGCTATGCATAATGGTACTTTGCTGTAAACATTTTTTATTTTATTGAGAACATTAAACCAGATTGTTTACCAAAAAGCCGCAAGTGGCATCATTGATTATGAAATATGGTAGCGAAAAAAACAATGTAATAAAATATCAGCACAATTTGGCACCACGTGTGGATGATCAGTATGTAGGCCCTACAGTCTGACATTTTATTTCAGTATGTGTTATTTATTTGAAAGTTTCCTTCCTGTTTATTCAATTTAAAAAAAAAACGATTATATTATTACGATTAAAAATTACACCCAATATTAACATTGCATTAAATTTCAGAGACAGGTGCAGTTAAAAGGGTTAAATGCAGGTGAACAACACCAATTAAAATAACCAACAAGACATTAATTGGTTATGGAGAATAAAAATTGCAAGTCTGGCTATATTGGAAAGTCAATGCCGACCAATGGCAACAGCTGCATTGCCACAGGTGACATGTTGGAGCAACTCGATTGGTGTTGAAAGCTCAAGGCTACTAACCCAAAGGGCAAAAGGGCAACTCGCTAAAGGGAAGGGCCATAAGCAGGAAACTATTAAAGATGCAAGATTTTATACTTGGAAATCGGTTGCGGCATAGTTAACTTGAATAAAACTTGCCCCTGACAATGTTGCAAGATATAGCTATGGGCAAACTTATTAACCCACAATGTTCTACCGTTGAAGTATGTATATACAGAGGGAAAAACATCAAAATTTTTAGGGTACTTGATGGACAACACAGCCAAAAGTCTGCAAAAAGCTATTAGTGATAGTAATGGGAAAGGTGCAGCTTATTTAGCAGCACGAATCTCAGATGACCAACGCATCCGAAATTCTTAACTGTGAACAACCATAGTTTGGATCGATAGAAGAGCTACTTTCAATTTGCTCATTTGACGTCATGCCTACGTCAACGGGCTGGCGAATCGATATTATGTCCCACAAAAAATAAAAATACCAACGCACATTGTCGCTTTTAAATGCGTAGGACCTATCGTTCTCAAGAAAATACAAATAAACATCAACTTCGGGCAGATTCGGAATCGTTAAATTGACGCAGACAGATGCGACAGATGCCGAACTCTGTATTTTTCGCGAGAATTAAAAGTTGCTAAGCAATAATAATCAAGGTTTGTGAAATATGCGCTTAAACCCCCTGATTCTCTTCTATCTTGTAGTTAACAGACCCAAGAATTTGTTAAAATTCATATCTTTCTTATTCAGTCGGCATATCGATATATATCAGAAATCAAAGAGTAAATGGCTAATTCTGCAAGGGGCCATTCAAAAATTATGTCACACCTAGGGGGGTGGGTGGTTTTTTTGTGACAATTGTGACCAAGGGGTGGGGGGTGGTTCGGCAATGTGACATCACGCAATCAAAATTTATTTCAAACGGTAAAAAATTTGCGGCACAATTTTTGTTTTATTTTTTTAACAATTGAAAATTAGAATAGCAGTCGGAAAAAAAGATTTGGGTTCTGTAGTGACTTAAAACTTTCTTCCGAATGCTACTCATCAATCTTAATAGCAATCTATTATTTAATATAATGTTATTAATATCAACATTGGTTTCATTAATTTAAAATTAAGTTTTTTTAATATTTTTAAGTATTTTAACAAATAAAATTATATAAAAGAATATAGAATTATTAAAAAATAATTTTATGTAATCGACGGGTTGTGACATCATTATGGATGGGGTGTAGTACAATTTTTGACAATTGTGACAAAGGGGTGGGGGTGTTTAAAAAGAGGCAAAAAAGTCTGACAATTTATGGATCACCCCTAAACATTTTTTTAAGAACAAAAATCCTTATATGGAATCTACACCTATCATATCCTTGAAATATGGAATCCCAATAAAGCAGAGCATTTCAACAATTACTATTAATTATTGAAAGCGTGCATTAACCAAATATTGAAATTCCTTGTAAGACATTTGGCTTCTGATTGACATTTCCATTGATTTTAAAGAATTCAGCATTTGCCACAATTAAAACAAGCCTACAGTAAAATGGAATACTTTGGGACAAGGAGGTATCTTTTGTCCATTTCTAATGTTTTAGTGGTTTTCCATGATGCTATTTAAAGTCAGTTGTAAATGCGAACTTTTCCTTCATAT
>JAQGBW010002779.1:0-18470 GCA_034698625.1 Julus scanicus
TCTGCAGTTTGAGCTGGTCAGGGAAAAAAATTTTAAAACCTGTAAAAGTCAGGGAAGTTGAATATTTTATTTGTGGGGGAACCCTGTAAAAGTTTAAGAGGAAAGCACACTTTATGGTAAAAGTTGTGCCAGCAAAATTATTCAAGGAAGGTCCAGGATGGATAAATAACAATCAGGTGTAATAAAGGAAATTTTGTTTAGGGAAATTTAATTTCAAGATTGGACTTAGTTTTTCTTGCAATTGCTGATAAATAAGTCTTGAAAGATCAAATAAGTAGCTTTAACGCAGTCATGTAGGTAACAATCATTAGGCAAAAAAGGGAATTTCCCCTTTTACCCAACACATTTACTGTCCCCCTGTTCCCGTAAAAACTCGGCACTCGGAGTACTCGCCAATGCGGTGAAAGACTCGGGGGAACAGAGAAATATTCTGTACTCACCGAATACCACTTGCGACCGTATTTTCGCTTAACGTAAATTATCTTAAATTATACACCATATAATTATACATTTCAAGTTAATTTATTTTACAATAAGTTGTACATGGACACAAAAGAAACTAACAGATATGTTATATGTTATTATTTTGGCTATTCCTAAATTTACAACGAAACATGTTTCGGATATTGTTATTGTTCTAACAATAATATATGATACATTAAACAGTATTAGCATGTAGTTAATATAAAATACCCGTTAAAGTTAAGGGTATCAGAAAATCCTTAATTTTGAAGTATTTTTAAATAGGAAAAATGATAAAACCCCAGTTTTAAAGGTATCGCCAATTTAACGAGTTTTTACTATTTTTTTTGGCACAATTTTTGTGATGCACTTTGCAAATGAGTTTTCGATAAATTGGTGAATTTTATGGATTTTAGATTTTGCGACTGTATTTACTAAAGACTAGTTGGATTTTGGTTGGCGCCGAGTTGCTAATGACCGATTTTAGTAATCGAACGGATTCGTCTTTGGTGGAACGGCCTGCCAAAATCCATCCTTAAGTATGACAAATTTGGTCATTTTTTGGTCAACGCGAATATATTCTTAAGCTGTAAGCTTTTTCTCAAAAACTGTAAAACACCGCGGTAAAGTTTCTTCGAAAATTCAACGCGAGGAATGATTTTATTGATGCTTTTTGCACAAAACTGTTGAACGTAAGCTGCGATAGGACATTAGGTTAGGTTACTTTGTCTCGAGCTCTTCGCCGCCCGGACAACGTCTGTGGCATCATCGACTTTTGGAAGTGTCGAATGTTGGAAGGATTTGTCCGGTGACAGACTTAAACTCGAGTGACCACCAAGATGGCAAAATTGTGGCTCGTGTAGCGTAATTCATACATACAGTAGAACCCTGTTAAGAAGTTGTCGAGGGACCAGAGTTTTCGGACTTAATAAGCGGGAGCACTTGTTAAACGGGAAAGTTTAGTAAAAGTGTACGGAGTAAAAGTACTTGGGATTTCATCGAGTATCTCTCGGTCAAGAATTTATTAGTCTCGTCTTAAGTCTTGACTGTATTGTTACGGGAATATATGTTTGTTTCGCAACTTCCGCTCGGGTCAAAGTTGTGATTAGCTTCCACTTTTCAAATCGTGGTAAAACTTCTTCCTTCATCGCTTTGTGGCGATTGATTTTAAACTAATTTTAAGTCTTTTTTAGTTATATCGTAACATGGATTGCGGCTCGAAAGCTTATTAAGCGGGAAAAACAAATTTTTATTTTGGGACCGCAATAATCCGACTTCTCAAAGGAGAAAAGTTTTCAAGCGGGTTCTACTGTAGCATGCGGTGTTTTGTGGTAGACGTCTACGCCACGAGCCGCACAAACACCACATCATCTTGACGGGCACCCCTTTTTTTCATACTTATAACCGAATGATGAAATTAATGAATGTTAAGCAGTTTAACGGGGCGATAAAAACTAACTGTCGCCGGTTTCGGCTTTTACGATCCTTATAACCGCGAGTTAGATGCCGGACTAGTTAACGTTATTGCGACTCTTCAGGATTAGGACTAGTTGCCACGTCGGAATCTTCGAGAATCTCTACCGACTCGCTATGGACTCTCTCTTTTGTAGCTGCCACTGCCACGCCGCCCTCCGCCAATGTTCTGTCATCTTCTACGGCTGCCGCCTTCGTGTGCGAGTCCACTGTTCCGTCGCCTTCGACCGCCACGACATCAGTCTGAGTGATGACTGTTACGTCGCTTTCCGCGGGCACGACATCAATCCTCGCGGTCACAACTCTGTCGGATTCTGCTGCCACCGTATTCGTCTGCGTGGTCATATTCCTGCCACGTCTGTCATCCTCATCGTCCAACCGGACTCTGAATCTCAGGCTTTCCGCCGCATCTTCCAGTTCCTTGTCCATCATGAGGTTGGCTATCTGTTCATCGCTCAGGACATCGATGCTGGCCAGGCTCTCCGTATCGGACACGTCTCCGTTTTCGCCGACGAAGGAAGTGGACATCAGGTTGGGAAGCACGCAGACGCCTCTGCGGTTCACGGATCCAAAGGTGGGACTGCTTGACCCTGAGCTCTGGATGCTGGACAAGGAAGACGAGTTGGCCGATACGTCCAAAAGTGCGGGAGCCTCGTCTCCGACACAGAGGAAGTTGCCGTTAACCGCGCCGTCCGTTTGGGACGCGTGGTCCACCTGCAGACGGTTGCGCCTGCTAATGCTGTAGCGGCCGAAGAGGGGACTAGCTTCTGAGCGGTCAGCCACGGACTTGCTCTTTTTTAGACGGCTGGCATGACGGGCCTGTCTGTCTTCCGCGCACTGCGAGGCGAGGGCCATCTGGGAGATAGTGGATGAGGACAGCGATTTGTTGAGCCGCAAGTTGTTTGGCAGTTCCATGTATTCCTCGTCGTTCCGCGGATGTGCCACCTCGCCGGGATGTGCTTGGCACTGAAATTTAAAAACAGGAAACATTGAATCGGTATGTTAACGATCGAAGGGCCGTGACCCGTGATAACGGTAACTTTTACTCACTTTGCTACTAGGTTCCGGATGTTCGGCCCCAACTCCGTGTCCCCGCTGTCCAAGAGCCCGTCTTTCCTCCTGTCTCTTGCGGCGCTGGTGAATCTCGTCGCTAATTTCCTCCAAGTTGTGCAATGCATCCGCGTAGCTCATCTTGGACTTGAGTACGCTCTCCTCCAGTTCTTGAACCCGTCGCTTTTGTTCCTGCAACGAGAATCGTGTTATCGTGGTGAGTTAACGAACTTTTTTTGCCGACGGGTGGTCTCGATATACGCAGTTAAGTAACTATAGCCACGTATAGAATAACCCCTGTACCACGGTTGCTCAAACCGCATGAGCTTGAGACCGACTTGTGTCTCAAGTCCCAGATGCGGGCCACGGCTGCACAGAAAAATTGCTAAGACGAGTCGAAGACAGCCAAATGAGGGACTCGGCAACTTTGGTAGGGTGGCATCTCGAGCTTTAGCTTAAGCTTGAGATGCCGCTTTGAAAAAACAGGCCTCAGTTATTTATGTCCGACAAGCGTTAGTGTGCCACAACCTTGTGTTTGTTTGTTTGTTGATTTTTAACGTTGGCCTATTTCTGCAACACGAGGGCTAAACACCAATGCCAGGGGACGAGCCTTCAACACCTACCTGGGAATTTAGCCTACGAGGGGGGACTTCCACCCCCTCTCGAGGGGTCAACAATCAACACCAGACCTCGGTTTAAACTCTTTCGAAAAAGCCGCCACTTAGGGAATTACACGTAATTTTTCCCATCCAATCTCGGCCGGGGAGCGAACCACGCATCTTAAGATCGAGAGGTAAGCACGTAACCCACTCGACCATCGGCGTCGACACCACAACTTTGTGCCGTGAGTTGAAAAGTAAATTAAGTTTCTGAGCGAAATGGGCTGAACCAAACGTGATCACATTTAACGGAGTTAAATATCCGAATCCGTGGTATAACAAGCGGGTGACCAGACCTATCCCACCAGAAGATTCTTCCGCAAAAAAATTGATCGGAACCTCGTGAAGGCTCAAAGGCGCACAATAGTGTATTTTTAACAGATTCATCCTTTAAAAAGGGTTTTTCAAAAAAATGTTTCATATGAAATTTACGTCTATAACGCTGGTAAAACTTCGTCTATATGATAAATAACTTAGTATTTGTGGCATAAATGATGAAATTAATTCATGTTTGCAATAAAACGGCGATTACCTCCAATTATCCGCGCTAATTGAGACCAGCAGGGGCGCGGATAACTGGAGTTAATGCAAAAAATCAACAATCTTCTTTTGTTTGAGGTTCAATTACCTTTTCAAGGCCGATAAATCGCAAATTCGTTTTAAAATCATCATGTCGGTAGAGTTAGCGTCCGACTGCTTTTTATACCAACGCATTACCCGTTTGCGTTTTCCAAGTTAAATAGCCATTTTGGATAATGTTGGGGGGGGGAGGGGAATCCCGTGCGGATAATTTCAGTGCCCCCTATTGTATGCCATGCCCTCTTAAAATAGGGAGGGCCTCGAATTTCCGGTCGGCTCCTGGAGCACCTAGTTTTCCTGAACACGAATGAAATCTCACGCTATGCCACCGGTCGCGGATAAATAGATTGCGGATAATTGGAGATTTACTGTAACAGCAAAATTTCTTAGTCTTTAGGGTATAACGGCGGGTAAACTTGGCGTTTACAACTTTACAGCAAAAACATCTGAGAAAATTTCGTTTTTACTACGATAAAACTGTGTTCACAGCATATGAGCCTTCACGAGTCTCCGTACAATTTCAATAGTGGGAAATTTCCTTTGCCCATTTATCCTAGATTCAACAAGGGGCCATTGAATTTTGGAACCGAACTTCAACGTATATCGGAGGACCCCAAGCGCATAGTTTATGAACTTTACCTCCATCCTTTTGTTGAACTCTGCCTTCATTTCAAAGTATGGTCTGAAAAAAAAACAAAAAGAAAAGTTTATCGAGGGTAACACGAGTTTTTAACCTCAAAAACTAGCAAAAAAAAACCGAAAAGGGACTTAGTAACCGTTTTGCGCCATGCACACGAACACAGACGAATAACGAACACAAACACAAAGTGAGGGATACGGCCTGTTAATCGAGCTCACTTAAAAACAAACTTTGTGTAGATTGCGTACAAATTTGTCAGCTACTTACAAAAGGAGCAATTGATGCTGTTGTGCTAAATCATTAAGTTGCAGCAAATTCCTCCGAGCAGATAAACTAGCAAAAGCGAGAAAAATAAAAAAAAACGGATTCTAGACACAGGATGGCATTTACCCCTCGGGACCACTTCAAACGAGTTTTAAGGATGTTTTTAGGCATTGTCGCAAGCGTGCAAGTTTCGTTCTTGTCCCGATCCCAAACAAAATTATAAACATCTCGAGCAAAATATAGGATGGATGATAATAATAATAATAGTAAAACAAAAAATACTGACAAGCTAACAGATATGCATACATTAAATTTGACAGCGATGACCGCTGCCAAAGTTTGTCACCGATTACAGATTCCTCCGGCAAACATTCGTTCGGCAATAACATCTTTTTTTTATGTTTACCTGGATTTGGAAATGTTTTTCTTCAGATCTTTCATGTAGTCTTTAACCACAGCATCGATCTGGTTGTAAGCGGTTGACGTTCTCCGGTGCTCCTGTTCGCTAAGGGTGCGTTCGCGTTCTGCTTCGTTCACCTATAACGAATTACAAATTATTAGAAAGTTCACCCATTTAAGGCTATGTGCGCACTGGTAATTTTATTCACGCAACTATCTCCTCACCAAATTATAACTTCGAACACTGCATGGGTTCCATTCCGAGGGCGATTTTATTACCAAAAACCTGTTTGTCGTAAGGACCAACAGGTTTTGGGTGATTGTAAGTTTTAAAAAAAATCATTAATGTGCGCCTAGCCATAATTTAGTTTCATTAACAAAAAAGTTGCTAGTGCGGCCTAGTTTAAGAAGTCGGTTTTACGCGTTAAGAGTGCCATGTTAAGCTGGTTAATCCTGCTGCTCCTCTACAGGATTAACCCACTACTGGTTGGGTATTTTTTAGCCTTAGTTGCCTTTGGGCCCTTAAACCCTACCCAACCAACCTTTAAGAAGTCGGACTTTTGCAGTCCCGAAATAAAACCTCGTAAAGTTAATGTTAACTTAACCACGTGTATGAGGTTTCGCCGCTTAAGATGTTTTCCAATATAAGAAGTCGAATCTCACGGTTCCGAGAGTACAATTGTAATGAAATCCCCTTTCCCCCGCTTAATAAGTTTCCGAGCCGTAATCAATGTATCGATATCTCGATATGGTGACATAACCAAAAATCGCGGCAAATTAGCAGATTCGGGTTGAAATCTGTGTAATTTATTGGATTTCGGGGGGGGTGGGGATCTATCCCCAATATCCCCCATATATACGGCCTTATAAGGTTGGAGATACTCAATGTAATGTTAAAAGAAAACGTCCATAACACGAATCGGGTGTTATTTCCGCATATTTGATGTACCGGTTACGACCGTACTACTTTTATTAAACTTTCCCGTTTAATAAGTGCTCCCCGTTATATAAGTTCGGAAACTTCGGTCCCTTGAAAAAACTTGTTGGCAGGGTTCTACTTATGTGCGGTACTTGCCCTTATCGTTGCATGATTCAACATTTCTTGCCACGCTGGGTCGAATGTCCTGCCCTCCTTCTGTAGTCCTTCTTCCGCCAAAAACACCATTTCCTTAGCTGCGGCGTGCGCGCTGTTTGCTCGTTCGAAGCGAAGCGCAGCCTTTTGAGTTTCTGTATGAGCCTGAAATTGCAACAAAAAAAAATTAGCACAATTTAGCATTTCAGGATGTTTTGTAAACCTGATAGAAAAACTTCCAGGATTTCAAGGCTCCCCCTTAAATTTTCATGGACACTCCTCCCTCGTTTTCAATTACCGAGTTTAAAGTAAAAATTGTTCACCTGTTTGGCTTTCATCCTGGCATCATAATAGGGCCTCGCTTTTTCCACCGAACTGCCAATTTTTTTGGCAACTGCGTTAATTCTCTGCGATGAGTCGCTGAGCAATTGACGAAATGCAGCCCTGGCATCCTAAATTTTTTAAAAAAAGGTTGGTTGTACTTGTTTGAGAAAGCTTCAATATTCATGCTAATTGATCAGTGAAAATTTTTTTTGATAATCGTAAAGAAATTATTGACGTATTTGTTTATAGCATAATGAATCAATAGAGTTTAGGACTGTTCGTAGCCTTGGACTAGTAATCGTGAGCTAAAACATGCAAAATAATTTACTAAATCGATAACAAGAAATGGTAATGCGCTACTATCTGTCGCTTACGAACTAATAATGAGTCGAAACAGACTGTTTATGATTAACCGCGAAGATTTCCTCGTTTGTTATTTTCTAACTGACATGTTGACAAAAAACATTTGGGGTTTCAAACTGTCGTGATTTACGAGAACATTGAATTTCCCGAGTAGCTTACGTCCAGCTCCACTTCCAGCTTATTAATGTCATCGGTGGCATTGTTCAATCTTTCCAATTCCTCCTATTAATCATAGAAAAAACAGAAAATAACATTCCATGAATTTATGACGTGATACGAGTTCAATTTCTGAGAAAATTTGATTATCAGGATTATTCACATCCTTATGAATGCAAATGATAAATTGATCGGATCAATATCGTATGTAGAAGAAAGGTAAGTAAAACCACATTTTTTAAAGAATTTAAGACTTATTTAATTTAATATTTTCAATTTAATTCAATATTTTCAATTTAATTCAATTAGACTCGTACTGTAGGGTACTGAGTTGAATTGAATTGAAAAAGTCTACCCTGATTGATTTTCATGATTTTGCATAAATAAATCCAAAAATAGTTTATCAGTCCATGGCCATAATCCTCATCATTATAAATTTGAACTAATTTCATACCCAAAACATAAATATTTAAATGACCTTAGTTGTCTCAACTACTGGTAATAAATCTAATACTAAACATGTTTATTTTGAGCACAAAATAAAAAAATCCTTTAAAAATTATCCTTTTAAAAAAGTTATTAAGTTTTTAATGTCAAATTTGGTTCCTGCATTATTTCGGCGTTCTCCGGCTAATCGATTATCAAATGCAGCACTGACATGCTTAGACAATTATATGTGACATGTTTTAGTATAATTAATCCAGTTTTATGTACTGTAGTTTTAATTTTTGGGATTATATTTTGAGATAAGGGATGGTCAGTTTTCTGTATGATCTATGGGTGTGTCTATCAAAAAATGGATGATTGTCTTTTAATTGCCAAAATAATTAATGCGCTACTACTTTTTTAATGCCTCTAGCAATTCAAAGCAACCTTTGGATAGGGTATTTAATTGACCTCGGGCATTAATAATTATGTAATTAATTGATTATTGAGGTGATTGGACTAGTACTGACCTGTACTCTCGGATCTATGGAATCATCTTCTTGACCATCCAAATCACTAAAATCTGAAAATTCGGCAGTATTTACCGACGAATATTGGCTGCCAGCCGCCTGAAGCCACATTGCTGTGTCCTCGGTGACGTTGCTGGCATTTAATTGATTAATATCGAGATTTTAATCAAAAAATCAATGCATGAAAATTCGAACGTTGATATTTACCCGGATTCCAAATCATCGGCGGCATTAACAGCTGTTATCGGGATCGCAAATTCCCGCATGGGGGCGCTGGCAACATGCTCCTGGACATATCGCACGTATGCATTTTACGATAATTTAAAGTGCCTCGTTTTGAGCAAAAATTAACAATGTATTTTAAAATAACCAATGAAAATGACTAATTTGGACATGCTGTAGATGATTATTTTATAATGTTGGCTAAAATTTAATTTAAAATAAATTTATAAATATATTAATTATATGTAAATATGATTTAAGCAATTAATTTACATATTACGTGTCTAGTATATAACTTCAGTCAACTTAGAACATTTTATTATAAAATTAAGTGAATATCTAACTTATTATTAAAGTATTAAAGTTGTATTAAGTGCAATAGTTTGACATGTTAGCTGCGCTCCAAGTGTCAATTTCAAGCAGCATTGCTGGACCAGCACTAAAATTTGTTAAAATGCTTAGTCGCAGATTGGCACATGATTATTCATTAGCTCTTTATAGGACCTTAGCTTTGATAGGCGTAAATAAAGTACCTACTTCCCAAAAACTTGTGTTTTCTCGCAATTTGGCACATAAATGTTCATCGGCTCATTATAGACCTTTCTCATCGCTAAAATTATAAAATTTAAAATATCGGGTTAATATATCGTTAATTTATCTCTATAAATGACTAACAATCTAAAACCTGTGATATTATCTTCTCGCAGCATGGCACACGGGTGTTCATTGGCTGTTTACAGAACCTTAGGCTAAAACAAGTACCCATTTCTGGGTGATGCACTCCAAAAACTGGTAAAATACTTATAAATCGATGTGTTGATTAAATTATATTTTTTCGGTCTACTCGTGTCGTTTTTGGACAAAATTACTGCTATAAATCCATAAAATTCTCCAAGAACAAGCAGGAGAAGAATAACAAGTTAGCGACTGCAGCGCCCCCTCAGCCCCCGAGGTCAAAATCTAGTAGAATTTTCAGTTTGCGGGGAGTAGCCTTGCTAGGCTGCTGTGTTTTTAATCTGCTTGGCAACGTAATGGATTCCCGTTTTATTTAGTTGGATTTAACCTTGTTTTAGGTAAATATGCAACATATTTTATCTTATCCAAGTGGCGTATCGCTAGCAATTGTTTCCTAGGGGACGGGTCGTGATAAAAATTGAATTTGAAACAGGTGAAGTAAGGTTAGACAAAAGGTCCACCCATTTTCCAAATGAATGTTTGTACCTTTACCCATTGCAATGCGAGCCTGCGGGCTCTTTGCCTTTTTTATATATTTTATTACGCATTTCAGGCAACATTATGCCTTATCAATTTCACATTTATTACCTGTCCATTACGAGCTTGCATTGATTTGGGATCGTAGAGCAATGCCATCTTCGAAATCGAAGTCTGGATTTCTGTACCTTGAACCTTGAAAAAAAAGTGAAATTTGTTTTTTTAAAGATTACCAACATGTACTTTCACAATATACTGACCGTTGTTTGTATACAGAAGTGTATTTGTTTTGAAAGTCACGATGAAAACATACGATTTGATTGACTCGAAATTCAACTTTCGAATTGGAATTTTCAGTTATGTTCTATAAAAACGTTCTTTAAAACGCTTTCTATTATACATAAAATTTTGAATAATTCCAAAGTTGAAATACTGTGATTTTTAACTAATTTGCGTAACGTTTTAAATGACGCTTGACAAAATGAAGTTGTACGAACAGGTACGATGTACGTATCACTACATCAATTTCGTGTTTGATACCTAACTATTAATTTTAATATTGTGCTAAATTTGCATATTAATTAATCCTTGTTTTTAAGAGATGCATGTGATAGTGCTTATAATTGACACATTAAGTTTGTAATAGTTATAATTCGTCTTACATTTGGTTGGCAGCTTGGTGAAAATATGTATTTCGTTGACCCAAAATTAAACTTTCGTAGTTCAGTTTTCAGGTTTGAGAAGCTGAACTGGTCTGAATTTCGATTACTAAAACATTCAAAACAAAGAACAATGGAATTCCAAAAACGCACGTGATTAAGAACAGCACGTGCGCGAGATTGAAACCAGCACGTGCATCTTCGTAACAATGCACGTGACTGTGACGTCACTGTTCTATGAAACGTAGAATTTTTGAATTATTTTAAAGTTGAATTTAGTTCGCATAAATCGTATTTATAACTTATTTGCATAACGTTTTGGATGCTGCTTGTCAAAATGAAATGCTTGATATGCATAATTACACCAATTTCGTATTTGATACCCAAATATTAATTTTGATAATATGCCAAGTTGGCATATTAATTAAGCCTCGTTTTAAAGACTCGCTAGTGTATCTAATTGACACTATTTGTAATAGTTATAATTTATCTTACATCTGTTAGGTAACTTTCGTAATATGGCTTTCATATAAATACAAGCTTTCGTAATGTTTTAGTGAAAAGATACATCGCGGGAGATATTCTTGGACCGTCAAGGTTAGTCTTAGGTTATAGTAAATCAAAGTATTGGACTTAAGTGGGACTTAAGTCCACTTTGGATGAACTTGTTTTGATAATTATAAGTAGGATTAAAGTAAGGATCAGTAGCATTGTTTGATCAAGAACTATCAGAATACGTAGACACAATTACAAATAATTCCCTTGTAAAACAGTGACAGAATTATTATAATTTGATCTTGTTTATTATAAAGCTATTTATTAGTTATTGTTTTAGTTGCATAACTTTAAACGTTTTGGATGATGTTTGGTTATGTGCCACTTACAATATCGTGTTTCATAAATTCAGTGTTCGGAGAACTCCTTCATGCCCATGAAACACTATTTTTACATTATGGGGCCATTCAAAAAGGACATCTCCAAGAGGGGGAAGGGGGTAAAGCCATCATGGATGTCCACTAATGATTGTATTTTTCAGTTTTTGGATTTTCTGTTTTAATTGAATTTTAAAGGTCAGTGAAAGGGGAAATGGGACACCACAAGTAATGTGTCCCCAGTCCAGTTTCACATAGGGGACGCTCAAAAACGTCGTTCCCAAAATTCCTTCGAAAATTGACCCACCCCCACTAGCTCCTGTCCATTTTGCCCAGACCCTCCTCCCCCCTCATTGACGTCCATAAGTTTTGAAAATTAGGGTGTCCAGAAAATGTATTGGAACATAAAAAGCCAAAAGCACGTTTGGGAATTTTTAAAACTTTGGGAAAGTCGGGAATTCTGCCTAAAATTGTGTTAAGCACCAATTTTATGCTGGAATTTTCCTTCGAGGTTAGGAAATTTACGATAATCAGACAAACTGGACAAATGTTGTAGAATTGGCAGTGAGATGGGTGCTATAAAATTTATAGGATGGGATAATACATCTTCTGTACACGTCAATGATGGGGGAGGTGTCTGTACAAAAATGGACACAAAGTGAACAGGGGCTAGTGGGAAGTCAGTTTTCGAAGGAATTTTGTGGATGTTCTTTTTGAATGCCCCCTATGTGAAATTGATAAGCCTCGTTTTCAAGAGTTGACATTATGTAAAATTGAAACAATTGTTTTCTTAAATGTCAATCTCGTCTGAATTTTTCTACATTGAATCTTAATTCCAGCTGCTGCTATTTTAAATAATAATTGTTTAGTTTAGGCTTCCATTAAGATTATTTGTCAGTCCAATTAAATTTATAATGATATTTATCAGCATACAGTACTGGAAGTTATATAAGAAATTGTGTTTATGTAACAAGTTTTCGACTTTCATACCTAAAAATGGGTTAATCTTAATGGGCATCAAGGCTAAATCGTTGTCTGGATTAGTCTCAAACATGGCTTATTTATTATTTTTTAATCAATTTGAAGTAATTTACCTTGGATTTTCTTCTTTGGTAGTGATTCATGAGGTAGTTTTTCTTCTTTTTATACTCAAGGATATTTGGAGAATCATCAGGAAGTTTTGAAACATTTGAATTAATCTCAATCGAAGTTAGGCAGTAATTGAGTACATTTGAGTAACGATTGAAAGACTACCCAGTGCGTAAGTAATTGAACATAAATGTACTAAAACTTACGAGTACAACGAACTGGATTACAAATATCTTTTGAGTAATCTGAAATTATGGGTACTAATTTTGAGTGTAAATATAAAGTACTTTTAAGCCAGTGTTTTGGGTAAGAATGGAGTGCATTGAATATATTTGGGCAACGAGTAATGAGTAAAAGAGTACGGAATACCTATAAGTAATCGAATATAAATGTACTCAAATGTACGAGTACAATGCACTTAATTACAATTGAGTATTAACATAAACTGAAATTATGAGTGCCAAAGAATTGAGTTTGTGTAGAAATATGTTAAGCCAGTATTGGGCTGGAATTGAGTACCTTGCATAAATTTGAGTAACGAGTAAATTAGTAATATAAATGAATATAAATGTACTCAAATCGTGGGAGTACAATACTGTAAATTAAAGTTAAGTACCAGTGTAATAGTTAGAGTACAATGCACTCGATCACACATATACTTAGTACACGAGTACTGAGTACATAAGTAGTTGAATACAAATGTACTTGGTACATGAGTACCGAGTGCACAATGAATCGAGTTCCCTAAACGACGCATTTACATCTTACTCGCCACTGTACTCAAACTCAGAGTACATTTTTAAAAATTACTACAGATTACACATACTCTACTCGTACTGTGAAGCAAGATTCTGCTGTACTCGTACTCATACTCGTACTCGTGAGTACAATTTACCCAAGTGTGATCTTAATGTAGATTATCAGACTCGTGTTTTTGATATAAATCCATTGAAATATCATCAGACATGTCTCATAATGATGTTATAGCTTAAATAAATGAAATGTTATTAAAAATAAATGTATAAATTGAAAATAATTTAAAATTTGTTAATGTTTATTTCTAAGTAGGCCTACTGTACGCTAGCACATATCCGTTTTATGTCTTCCTGTGCCATGTTATGTCTAACCTTGAATATGGTACTTAACATACACATATCCTTATCTCGTATAAATTTCGGCCTGTTGTTTGTGAATATCACGCGTTGTGTCAACTTTTAAATGATATCGATAATCTGTTTTGTGGAAAAGAGACTTAATGTTGTTAACGGGTGAGCCAATTGTCTTTTTTTTTGCGGTTTGTCATTCAAGTAACCTAGGCTTAAAAAGTTCACTTAAGTTCATTCGGTGACTCATTTTAATTTTTGTAATTACATTCAATTTTTCAATTGCTCATGTTGTGCTCTGTTTTAGATACATTGCCCAGGTTTCTTCCTAATCCCAAATTGTCCACAGGTTTGTTCGTGGTCCCAAGACTTTCCGGGTTCGAATTGTCCCCGGGACCCAGGCTTGTCTCTGGCTCTAAGTAATAATCTTTGCTTCCAAGATTGGGCCTAAGTTATCCACTGCTCCTTTGGTTTGGCGCCAAGTTTGTCTTGGTCCCATGTTGTCCATCCTGCCTCCAGGCTTATTTCTGGTCCTAGATTGTCCCTCCCTGGTTGTCCCAAGGTTTGCCACTGGTCCTAGGTTGTCTCCAGAGTTGTCTCTGGTATAGGTTGTCCTTAATCCCAAATGTCCATCCCCCATTCTGTTTATGGTCCTAGGTTGTCATTGCTCCCCAGTTGACCATCTTCCAATTTTGTTTCTGGTCCTAGATTGTCCTTGGTCCTAGGTTGTCCCCAAGTTTACCACTAGTCCTAGGTTAATCGTCCCCATATTTTTCTCTGGTATAGGTTGTCCATCCTCCAGGTTTGTTTAGGATCCTAGCTTATTCCTGATCCTAGGTTGTCCACAATGTGCCACTTACTATTTTGTCCTCAGGTTTGTCCTCATATTTGTCTCTGGCCCTAAGTTGTTTTTGTTCCCAGTTTGTCACTGGTCCTAGGTTGTCTCTGGTAATAGTTTGACAATCAACTTCACGTTGGTCACAAGTTGTCCATCACCTAGTTTTGCTTCTGGTCCTGGGATGGTCCAAGTTTCCCACTGTTCCTATTTTTTCCCCAGGTTTGTCACTGGTCCTAGGTTATCCCCAAGTTTCTCTGGTAATAGGTTGACATTGGTCACAAATTGTCCATCACCTAGGTTGGCTTCTGGTCCTAGGTTGTTCTTGGTCCCAAGTTTGTCCATCCCCTTCTCCCCCTCTCTCCCTCCCCCCCCTTCCTCCCCGTTTGTTTCTGGTGATGAGTTGTCTTTGCTTCCAAGTTGTCCCAAAGTTTGTTTATGGTCCTAGGTTGTCCCCGTACTTGTCCCTAATCCCATATTGTCTCTGATTTTAATTTTGTCACTGGTCCTAGGTTGTCTTTGCTCTCAAATTGTCCCAGCTTAATCCCATGTTGTCATCGGTCCTAAGTTTTACCCAAATTTCCCACTAGTCCTAGGTTAATTATCCCCAGGTTTGTTTCTGTGTCTTATGTTGTATTTGGTCCCAAGTTGTCCCCAGGTTTACTGCGGAAGTTTGAAGAACACCGTGACATTTGTAGGCCTCGTGTAGTGTGCCGTGAGCTAATGTGATGAAAGGAGAGGAGGGGCCAAAATTGTCAAAAAATCCACTTGAGTGATGTTCATTCGTACCGTATGACCTAGCTCAGCTGCTGACTCGTTAAAAACTAAACGTTAACGCACTTGTTTTTTTTTATTTTGGAGATGGGCCGTTAAACCGCAAATTATGCTTCCTATTCGTATAATAGTTTAGTCGGATGTTTTTTCTGTCTTAATGTTAGTGATTTACCCCCTTTTTAAGTATACCCCCAAAATCCCTGGCCCGTTGAAAACTCGAGTTTCAAAAAGGGGGAATCTTGTAATTCATCCTGTTTCATGTCCATTTTTTGTTTCAAAGTTTCACAGTCGAATGTGCTTGAATTTTTGTATCATATCTTTGAAAAAATGGAAATATGCTTGAAATTTGCGCCACCAGAATTTTAACTCCTTGAAAATACAATTCCTTTAAAATCATTTAATTCCTTGAAAATGCAATTCCTTGAAACTAAGTCCTTTAATTCCTTGAAAATCTTTTAGTACCTTAAAACTGTGATTTCTTTAAACTCTCTTAGTTCCTTAATAATCCGTTAGTTTCAATTAAAACTACTTCCATTCCTTGAAAATCCTTCAATTCCTTAAAAACCCTTCAATTCCTTGAAAAATCCTTTCGTTCTTTGAAACCCCTTTATTTCCTTGAATATCATTAATTTCTTGAAACTCCTTTCATTTCTTGAAACTCCATTAATTCCTTAAAACTCCTTAAAATTCTTGAAAATCCTTAGATTCCACGAAGCTCCTTTAATTCCTTAAAAAATCCTTTCGTTCTTTGAAACCCCTTTATTTCCTTGAATATCGTTAATTTCTTGAAACTCCTTTCATTTCTTGAAACTCCATTAATTCCTTAAAACTCCTTATAATTCCTTGAAAATCCTTTAATTCCACGAAACTCCTTTAATTCCACGAAATTCCTTCAATTCCTTAAAATTCCTTTAATTCCTTGAAAATCATTAAAATTCCTTGAAAATCCTTTAATTCCACGAAACTCCTTCAATTCCTTAAAAAATCCTTTCGTTCTTTGAAACCCCTTTATTTCCTTGAATATCATTAATTTCTAGAAACTCCTTTCATTTCTTGAATCTCCATTAATTCCTTAAAACTTCTTAAAATTCTTTGACAATCCTTTAATTCCTTGAAACTTCTTTAATTCCTTGAAACTCCTGTAATTCCTTGAAACTCCTGTAATTCCTTGAAACTCCATTAATTCCTTAAAACTCTTTAAAATTCCTTGACATTCCTTTAGTTCCTTGAAACTCCTGTAATTCTTTGAAACTCCTTTAATTCCTTAAAAATCCTTTAATTTCTTTAAAAATACTTTCATTCCTTGAAACTCTTTGAATTTTTCTTTTAAAATTCATGACTTACTGGCACCCTGATCCGTGTTTTTCAACCAGTACACGAGTAAACAAATTTGTAATCGTCTAGATAAGATAATATTTGTGCCTAACTTAACTCTTTTACTAAATTTCAATATGCGCTGACCTCATGTTCAATTTAAAAACATCGCTATTTGAGACAAGTCTGTTTTCTCTGAAATCGGTGCAGGTTTTAAGTTTTTTTTTTTATTTTTTAAAAAATGAGGCATTCATAAGCGTGCTTTAATCTCGTGTCTAAAATAAGGTTTACTCGAAAACACCTGCTGGATTTTTGTACAAAAATAAGCCTCGGGCTGATTTTACGAATAGCCAAGTCTCGTTTTTACATTTTGACAGCAACCTTAGCTTTTACATTTAATCACGTGACAATTGAATTTTACATCGTTCTGTAATCATACACTATTATGGGAAATAAGACACTCTTCACACTTAAATCATCATCTTAAAAATAATCTTAAAATGGATTAAAATGATGGACGAGGACAAACTCTTTGGGACTCGAGTCGGACTTGAGCACAGTTACGTGTAACTTAAAATGGGGAGAACACGTGAGAAAAAAATCCAACGAGGGCACTTAGGTCCCTACTCTACAGGGTTCTCTACGAGGGTTCTTTTCAAGTGTCCTTTTCAAGTTAATTAACAAGAAAATACAGAAGAAGATAGAATCAAAATTGTAGAAATTCGAGTTTAGGTCACTCCCAAATTCCATCCGCTCATGTCTGGTTTTGGACTAACTTAGCCATATCTACTTTTACCTAAATATGTTTGATATTCACACGAATATAAGTTAGGGCATTTAGCCCAATTAAAGCAGGCTCAAAAGCAGTTCAGCAGATCAAAAGCAGTCCAGGGCCCTATTCCACAAAAGTATATGGTCTTGTACTTGTAGGGGTATGGAGTGATACTTAATTGTACACAAAGTACAAGTTGTTGTGTTCCACAGATAATATTAATGCAATAGAGGAGGTCTACATTACATTTAGCGCCCTCTGTGGTAGTTTTAGGGTGTTTCCTGGGGGGACAGGCCAAAAACGTGCCATTGAGTTACGTGTTGTTTTTGCTCTCCAAAAGGGTTTTTAAACATTAGGAAGAGGAATTGTTGTTTCATGTTGTAAAAACAACTTTATTAACGTCAATTCCAAGATTTCATACCACAGGATCCCTAAGAACTCCAATATAAGAAAGAAATTTATTGTATGTATGTAAGTGAAACACGTGGTAACATTCAAATAAAACCCCGTTTTGTTTAAATAAAATGGTTTACACGTGGCCTACACGTTTTTAAAGTGGAATTTCCACTCTCAAATTTCAAAAACTTACGTTAAAATTCCCAAATATCACAAAAATCCGTTCCTAAAAGAGCAAAATCAATGGAAATACTATTCGGACAACGTTGGGCTGTCCCCCCAGAAAATGGGCCACTAGAGGCGCTCATGCATGGCACATGCGCCGTTTTGTAATGTAGACCTCCTCTATTGTAATTTGTTAGACCATACCTTACAAGTTACGAGCAAATCTTTGTCAGTTAAATTTAGGAGTGTTCTGTTCCACAAAGGCTAGCAAATTGTAACTTGTAATGAATTTGTTATAGTTAAATGATTACTCTTAAATTAAGTATTAGAAAGCATTTAGAATAAGGATGGAACGTTTTTAATTGAATAAACATGTGGTCCAGTGACAGTGAAGATCGCTATCTGTTTTTGACAAATTGCCGCTAAATTTACCAAAAATGATGCCCTTTCTAGCTTCAATGGGCGCGTTTTGGGACACCTCCCGGGAAGTGGTTGATCACTAACCGTGTCCCTGAACGCTAAATGAAGTTCCCGGGGAGTCTTCCCGGGATCCATTTTACTTCCCAAAGAAATTCGCCGATCTCTACTGATCATTTCAAAATGGCGGATTTCAAAACGGCTTCACAAATCGTCTATGGGATAATTTGTATGGGCCAAGCA
>JAQGBW010002780.1:0-18470 GCA_034698625.1 Julus scanicus
CCTGGCGTTGGTGTTTAGCCCTCGTGTTGCAGAAATAGGCCAACGTTAAAAATCAACAAACAAACAAACAAACAAGGAATAAACCAAAAAAAAAAAATGCCAGCTGATCACAGATAACTGAAATGTTTAAGGGGCAACCACTAAATTCCGGACCATCTTAGTACGAGCTTGTATAGTGTTGATGCGCACTATTAAAAAGTGCTGCGACACTTATGTACATGTATACTCCCATAACTGGCTTAGTAAGGACAACAGTACTGCCTATGGAAAAGATACACAACACAATTAAAATCGACCTTGTACATGTAATGTAGATCACACCCTATAGGCTAATTAATAAGAAAATTCACAGTATAGTCAATTAATCTTGAAATATGAAGTATAAATCTGTCGCATACGAACAAATTTCAGTAATGCAAACCATCGCGATGCCAAAATTAACTGTATTAAAGACTTATCAATTTTTGTAGTTTGTTACAAACCCATTAATATGCCAATCACTAGTTTATAACAACACGTTTATACATGCATGTATTCCACAATTCCAGTAACAGATGCATGTAAGGAAAAATCTTGTCACACGAAAAACTTCACCCTATCCAGAAATGGATCCTTGGAAGTCACAGAATGGCTAAAAGATAGCTGTTTATAAAGCACTCGTCAAACCCAACTGTTTCCAATTTTGAAGCAAATCATTCAGTGAAAACAAACGGTTCACTAGCTTTATAATCCTGCACAATGCTGGCTGCAAGCACCTTTGTAGATGGACACCGTGGAAAAATGTTATTTTTCAATTCATTTTATTGTTTCTGATTCAGATGTCAGTTAGTGGACCGGCAGTAGATCCCTCGGACAAATTTGCATCTAAATTAGTCCGTAGTTGCCATTACAGCTGACAAAATGGCGTTTTTCAGCTGCTGTTTCGATCCCGACATTTTCGAAAATGTCATCAAGAAATGCGCCGATCCTCACTGTGAGTTCGACCAGAGTCGATCTTCCTCAGTTGCAAGCTGTGTTATCGCATGGATTATTAGATCTTGCATCGGTTTCGATTTCCTGGCAATGCAACACCTTTTTATGTACTTTTCTAGTTTTTCGGGCCTTGATCCGCCCTCCCATCCACACGAATTTTGTTTTTATTTTTCTAGCAGTTTTGCATCGGTTTTAAATTTACGGTAGTTTGTAGCCTGGAGTATTTTCGTGTTTGCCGTTCTTGTCTGCAACTTTGCTCGTACTGTCACGAATTTTAACTCCGATTTCTGACCGAAGGCAATGGAGTTGCAAGCAGCTTATTTTGTGAGATGGCCTCGATCATCGAGTTTAGAATTAGTTTTTCAATTAAACTAAGTACCCCACAGTCAACAAACAAATACCATATGGTAGCTAGTACCCCTTTTTAAGAGAACAGCAGGTTCTTATTTTAAAAATGACCTAGGTGATGTCACTTCAATTTGTCATTATCCAAAACACGACGTTGTATCATTCTCTCACGACATCAAATTTCAATCGCAATGCCAAAGCGTTATTATTGTGAATTATAGCTACTATGGAATGGCCTAATATGCACCAGACTCGGGAACGCATATCATCTTAGGACATTCCCCAGAAGCCAATTGTCAAAGGCACCTAATGTTGGAAGATTGGAATGGCATTCGTATTATAACATTCAAAACGCTAAAGTCTAATAATCCACTTTATACGTGAAACTACCTGTATCTGAAAAAAACCGTAAAAGCAGAACCAAATATTACCATTGGCTTAAAAACTTACCCATTCCACCATTACCATCAGAATCCGCTGTTTTCGCTCGATGACGGTGTCTATTTACTTTTCTCGCACACGCGACTTTCAACCGACGCGATTTTACCGAATTTTACAAGAAAAAACCGACTTCAAAATTGCCGTTTTGAGTTCTTCCCGCCATCTTCCATAGAAAAGAAAAATGAAACGCGTGACGTCACCTAACCCGTTGCGTGCTGGGAGCTACAGGGGCTACGCGAAAGTCGCAGCCTAGAGGTCAAAGGGCAATTGGCAGGTCACAAATTACAGAAATCTAAATCAACTGAATAACCACTTAAATAAGATAATTAAAATTAGCATCCTCATGCTAATCCTTGTTAAATAGCTTTTGTCATGCAATTTATTTTAGCAAATTAAAACCAAATTTGCATAAAAATCACTTGAATTTCAACCAATTTTATGCAAATACGTTTTTTAATCAGCTAAATTGATTGCGTGATCATCCCTATTGCTAGAAATTTGTGATTCATTCAAGTTTTCGATTCAACTTCTTTCTATTGGTTAACCGTGTGAAAAATGGTTTTAAAACACTGCCAGACTACAAGTTCCCAGAGCACAGACTGTAGAGTCCAAATATAATTGGAGTCACAGATCTAATAAGGTCCTAGTCGTAAGAAACCAGTTGGCAAAAAGCTGTCAGTTAGAAAGCATCCAGAGTCACCAAAAACTCAGGAAAAAAAATTGCCTTCGGTCAGAGCTCACCGCTTGAACTTTGCCCTAATTGCCTCGCAAACTGACCACTGTTTCTCCCGAATGAAAGGTTGCTGCGGGTGTTGCTCCGCGCTCCGGCCGCGGTACAAGCGCCTGGTGGACAGCATCTTCCCGGTCAATCCTTCTGTAAGTATCGCTACGAACACGGTTTGATGTGGACGGAATGTTCCTCCGATAACTTATTGTTCCGTATATTTTAGGATGGCCTGGTCAAGGGCAACATGGAGAAGTTGACCTTCTACACGCTGTCCTCCCCCGAGAAGCTGGACCGCATCGGCGAGTACCTCCTGCAGCGCGTCAGCAGGGACATATCCAGGCACCGCGTAGGGTTCGTAAAAAGCAATGGGTTTCCAATGGACCGGTTGCTGCGGCCGTCTAACGAGCGCTTCTGATAAGTTTGCAATTTGCACCACGCAGGTATGTGATGGTGTCCGTGGAGGCCCTTGACCAGCTGCTGGTTGCTTCCCACTCGCAAAGTCTCAACCTCTTCGTAGAAAGCTTCTTGAAGATGGTGCAGAAGCTGCTGGAGAGTTCCGACCACCAGTTCCAATTGATAGCAACCCAGTCTGTAAGCGAATATTCCAATCTGGAATCACCATAGTTTTAGCCGCAGAGTCGTATCAGGCGAATATCGGCGGAGACCCTGAATCTTCCAGTTTGGCCCGAGTCCACTGAATCCTTTTTTCCCCACAGTTCGTCAAGTTCACCAACATAGAGGAGGACACTCCCTCCTACCATCGGCGCTACGATTTCTTCGTCTCCAAGTTCAGCTCCCTGTGTCATTCTGGCGCTGAAGACGCTGCCATCCGACGAAAGTAAGATTTTTTTTCTAGTTCCGAGACTTGCTTTAAGACAGGCACGATGCATTTGGACTCCGATCAAAAATCTTTTGTGGCGCAGGCTTCGAATCGCCGGACTCCGAGGACTGCAAGGGGTCGTGCGCAAGACGGTGAGCGACGATCTTCAGGTGAACATCTGGGAGAAGACTCACATGGACAAGATAATCCCTTCGCTCCTCTTCAACATGCAAGAAACAGAGTGAGTAGCGCTGCCGTTCTCGGATTCCATACTCAAGCTCAGCAGCCGAACCTGTTCTCACCGAACTACTTCTTCTACAGATATACGCCACCTGCCACGGGCATTAGCGGCTCGCCGGTGGAAGAGCTCGATCCCGCAGCTCTGGCCGAAACCTGCTTGCGAGAGGTCACCGGAAGAGCCACCTTTGGAAACATCAAAGCCGTTCTTCAACCGGTGCTCAAGTGAGTTTCTCCAAATGTCCCAGACTAGGGAATCTAGGGTCCCTAAATTTCCTCTATTTGTCTTTTTCAAAAGGCATCTCGACAATCACCAGCTGTGGGTGCCCAACGAATTCGCAGCCAACTCCCTTAAAGTCATCGTTTTCTCCATCAAGGCAAGTACACATAATTCTTGTTGTCCGCCAAGTCTTTGCGGCACGCTGACTTTCTTGCTTCTATGCCATTAGTCGCAGTACGCTTACGACGTGGTGCAGATTTTGTTGGCCCATTTGGACGAGCACGCCAAGGGCAATGCCAAGATTCGCACGGGAATGGTGGACGCCATGTCCAAGGTTATCTCCATTGCCGCCGGTGACGCTGTCGGGCCTTCCGTCATTGGCACTGTCAATTCGCTGCTCATGCACTTGCGCCGCTCGGTCGACAAGCAGTCCCAGGCCGACGAGAGGGCGTTCCAAGAGGCTGTCATCAATACATTGGGTTAGTTAGGACTTCTCTGAGGTTGCGGTGCTTAGGCAATGCTCGTGTTTTATATTGCCTTCCCTTCTCCAGGAGAGTTTGTGCAGAGCCTCCCAGACTACCAAAAGATCGAGGTGATGATGTTTATTCTCGGCAAGGTCCCGGTGCCAGAGCCGGACCACAAGTTCCAGGAAGGAGATGTGTTGGTGCAAAACATGCTTCTGAAATCTCTGCTTAAGGTATGCATCGACCGAGTGTCGTTGCGTGGCATGGCCCCCAATTAAAACAATACTCCATGAGGCCGTCTTTTCTGTGACTGATCTGCTCAATGCTATTGCAGGTTGGAACAAAATACACGACGGTGCAGATGGCCACCACGTTCCAGAGCCAGTTTATGGAACCCCTCCTTCGCATATCACTGGCACCTGACCCCGACGTTCGCTTGGTGGTCCAGCAGATTCTACACACACTTATTGACAGGCATAACAACTTGGAGAAAGTATTGAAGCCAAAGTGAGTATGGCACATTTGCTATTCTGTTGCTTATTTCCCAGTCGATGAAATCCATCCATGTTCTATTCATAGTCTGGACGTTATCAATTCCGATCTTAACATCGAGAAGTGTTCGCGCCAGGACGTGTTCTTCATGAAGAAGAACGGTCAAGACCTGTACATGTGCGCCTACAACAACATCCAGTTCCTTAACAACCGCCTGGAGAACATCGACGCTTTGTACTGCACCTTGGCGCTATTGGCCGTTGAGGTGGCCAACGAGGACGTGATGATCGATATGATACGCCTGATGCTGGCTCTTCAGGTACGTACGTACGGCGGTTTAAGAAAATACGAGAATATCACCAGTTTCCGATGTCAAGAAATACAAACGTGTCTTCGCAGGAAATAGCGTTAGACAAGCGGGAGCCGATAAACAGCCAGCAACGTTGCGCCATCCACGCCCACGTAGCATGTCTCCTTAACTTGGTCTCCTACCTGACCACCATTCCGGCACTGGGCCAGTACGTAGAACAGGTTGGTGTTAACCACAGATTTTCCTCGGGTCCATTCGCATTCGACAATTTTTTTACTTTTGCTGGACAGGTTATAAAGCAGAGGCGCGAAGATGCGCCCTACCTGCTCCCCATGGACGACTACAGGGATAACGACATCTCGCAAATCGAAGAAAATTTGCTGTTCGACAAGAACGCAATCGTAGAGGCATTCCACAGCCACGAACACGACACAACCAAGCTGCAGCTGCCATTCATTCCAAGACATCCAGGTAACGAAATTCTACTGGCTAGATTTACTTAAAAACTACGGTAGCTATGAAAACTTAAACATTTTCTCCCACCTTTTGTTTTTGAAGAAATGTCCAGCTTGACACACAGCGTGAGTGACCTTAGCGTTGAAGTGGACAGCATTTCCTCATCACCGGGAATGGCCAGGGTAAGAAAATTAGTCCGCATTGATGGTCAATTGGGAATATTGTTTTCCATCAGCGATTGGAACATGTTTGCACATTTTGTAGAGACAACCCGAGGAAGAGATCACCGTCGAATCACTCAGAAAGATGATGGCAGAGCCGATGGCTGTGGAAAAGCAGGCGGAGGAGTTGCGCCGACAACAGATCTTGGAGCATTTCCGGACGGCTGCATTCGAGGATCTGGTTAAGAAATCAGAGGCAAAGGCAAGTTCATCCGTGAATATTTCATTCACTAACTTTCTAATTCTAACGATGATTTCCGACTCACTTTTAGGTCGACCAGCTTCAAAACAAGCTGAACGAGATCCTCGGCAAGATGGCTCCGACCGGGATCGAGCACAGCACCCGACCGCCGGCCAACCCGCATCCATCGTCTAAGCTGGACGAGTGGCCCAAGCTCACTGCCCAACCCATCTATGAGATTCACTTTCCAGAATTGTTCGTCTATTAGGTTCCACTGCATTTTGTGTCATCCCACGCCTCTTTGAAGCAATAATTCCATAGCTGAATGCACCTAAAACCACCTACTACAGCTTTCTACGTATATTTTTAAACTAGTTCATCATTGGAATTTTTTGGTTGGACTGCACCGTAACTTCGTTGTCCAAACCATGCTTTAATCTCGCCATTCCTAAACAACATCCTTTTGTAAACTAGCCTTACCCTTAAAACTATGAATAATTTGTATAATTTCTTGTTAGTGGCTGCCTGTAACTGGTTAATTGAGCAATCACCTTTTACGAAAGTATTACCAGAGCATATTTTTTTGAATCAACAAGGCAGATGGTAATGAAATCCAATAGATGTCGCCAGATATCAAATCAAATTTTACATGACGACTCTCTTGGGATGAAGGGAACGATTTTTTCAGGCTGCACGTTTGAAAACGTCACTGCCTTTTTACCAACAGATAGATCCATTTCGGTGGAAATGTATCTTAATTTTGTGAAGACTGCAAATTATATTGGGAACGTTTCAGGAATGGAACATTCCACATTGCATTGCAGTGTGGAACGCTATGCTACTCCGTGCAAGAAGGCTATTGTAAAAAGTGTTGTATTTATTATATATCGCTATAAAAGCTGTTACAAACCACCGTGTGGTGCCTCGATTCCTCGTAGTGCCGTCATTATCTGACAAAGTATTTCTGCAGCGGTTCTCCGAGAATGACCTCCATATCGGCAATGACCGCCTGGCAGAGCTGTTCCACCTCCGAGGATTCATCTGCAAGAGATATAAATTTACAATCGTAAAGTCACGTGAATATACGGTTTTCCCCGTTTGGTCGTGCATGTGAACATCAATTTTAAGTCGTACCTTCCATGAGTTCGACTAGGAAATCTCTTGTATCTGGTAGCAGCGTCAAAAACTCTTCACCTAACTTTCGAGCCAGCTCTTGAATCATTTGCAAAGCTGCAAATCGAACCTGCAAAACATTTGATATGTAAACATAGTCGGAGATGCAAAATAACAAAACTTTGCAGAAGGTTGCATAAAAACATACCTTGGGTGATGAATGCCTAGTCTTCAGCAACACTTTATAACAGAGGGATTTCCAAAGCACATCGTTGTTGGCGGCAACGGCAAACTGTGCCACGCATGGGTTTAGGTGTTTACAAACGTGGTCTGCATAATCCTCATTCTCTATCCCATTTTCGATCTGTAAGATCAAGTCGTTGGAGACAAAGAGAAAGTCGGGTACTGTTAAAACACTCTTACAATATGACTTACCTGATCGACCAAGGGCTCAACCAGAGTCTCAAAGCGTTCCTTGTTCAAGAATCCTTCGTTGTCATACAAGAAGCACTTTTGAAGGCAGTCCAGGATGTGATGTACTAGAAGACGAGAGGTTGCACGATTGTCTTCGTCGGCGTTTTCAACTTCTGGAATAGCAAAATCACGCGGTGTAAACATTCATCAGCTACACATATAGCTAATCTAATCGAATCCTCATATTCCATTGTATTTTTAAGTTTGGATCATGCAATACGGAATCTTGCCCGTGATGCACCAAAAATTCGCGGACTACCACTTCATCTTCTCAACCGGTTATATATCCTTACAATACACAAAACTTACCGTTTTTGGAGGTGTTATTCGCATCCAAAAGAGTAGCCGCATTCCTGATGAAATGTCCAGCAAACAGGATGAAGAGGCTCTTTAATCTGTCGGCGATTTTATCGGCCATGAAATAGAAAACCAGCGCTCGGTTGCGGTTGGAATCGTCTCTGGTCGCCCAATCAAAAAACTGGAAAAGTTATTTTTTTTTTAATACGACAAAGAAAAGTTTTATAATTTTCAAGCTTCATTAGTCTTAAACTATTTTATGCTTACTTTAATGAAAAACGGCCTAAACGACGCCTCGGACATCTTGACAACCAGCACCGTAAGAGGTGCAGCGACACATTCTTCGACGGCAGCAATATTTTCTGCGCTTTCCTGCGAAAACAGTGTTCGACTTGTGAGTACGTGCATGTAAATGAGGTTGTTTTGATAGCAAAGTTTCGCTTGCTCACCTCTGGATGCGTGGAACGGTAATCGAGGGCCTTCAAGAAGAAGCCCAGAAGAACCTCGTGCCAGACGGACACGTCCTTGTCTGCAAACTTGATCGCCTCGCCAAGAGTCTGCATCAGGGGTTGAATTGCTCCACGCTGATCTTCGGCGCACAATTCGTAGCACGACTGGATGGCTGGAAGCAGTATCCGGAGAGAAACTTCTTGCGCCAGGTTTTGCCTGTTGGAATGACACATTGCAACGTTCAACAAACAAGTATCAACATCGATCACATCAAGGTAAATAAATAAAGCAAACCATTTTTCTCATTACTATTACAATTAAGTGTATTTACCTTATCGATTTCAAGCGGGTGGCCAGCGGGGATTTAGGGTTATCGGGACAGACTGTGGACAACTGGCAAACCTGGCAATCAAGACGAAACAAAATTAGTTATATAGCAAAAAAGATTGTAAAATGGATGACTCAGATAATGGGAATAAGTTTGTACCTTCAGCAAAATGGAATGCATGTACGGGCTTAAAAAGTGTGGTAAACTTTCCACGACCCGATGAATGGCCGTCACCACGCTCAGCAAGAGCAATTTATTTCTGAAAAGCATACGAAAGAAAAATATTAGCGAGCGAAAGAGCTTCCAGAGCTTTGTCCCAATGTTTTTCTTGGACTCACTTGGCTATCTTGTCGACATCTTCCGAGATTTCCATAATGGTTGGAACGATGCGGGGAAGGTGGACAATGACGTGGACCTTCAGAGTCTGGCAGAGCTCTGCCAAGCAGAGCAAGGCACTGGAGTATAAGTGTTCATTGACAGATTGCTGACACAGCAAATCTATAGTCACTAGAATGACCTGGAAACGAGGAAGACATGAATGATGGCGGGGTTTAACTGATTGGATGCACAGTGTCTACATTTCTATCCCTTTTAATTTCACTTTAAATTGACGGAACTGGGTAAACTATGTCCATATGAGTTTAGAGATGCAGGGAAACTCATAACCATTATTCTCTTTACCTCCTTGAAAGAATCTGGATGCTTGGCTGCCACGAGGCGACTAAGGTGCTTGAAAGCCAAAAATACCATCTGCTTGTTGACGATGTACTGTGCAGCATCAGCGCTGGTTTCCTCCTCTGCTGGTCTCTTAATGATGGCAAGGAAATCTGGCACGATTTCGACAAAAAGTTCAACCTGAAAAAAAGAAATTTCTTGTTATAAAACTTAAAGCCAGCAATGCCGATATGAACTTTTTAGAAGCGCTCTGAAGGAAACAAAATGCAAGGCGTTAGTACTGTGAATGCATGGATGGTTTCGAAACATACCTTGGAAGGATCAGTGCCGATGCGTTGTAGCTTCGCCACCAGCATCTCGATGGCTTTGCACTGAAGCGAGAGATTGGCATCGTTCACCAGGGTCTTGATCACTTTGATGAACATGATTTCGGGGACAAGAGAAGTGGACTGGAAAACATTCAAGGATTGACATTATGAAAATACATCTTGGGGGTAAATTAATTTTGTAAATATGTTGTATTTCGAGGTAGTTTACTTAAAAAGTCCATGCAAATGCTTACCCTATCCAAGAGTTCGTACGTCCGGTGCACCATTAGTTTCCAGTATTTAGCGGCAGAGGCGTTTGTGTTTGCACTCACTTTAGCACATTTTCCAAAATGCTGGACGCATTCCAAGGTCTGCCGTAACAAGTTTTCGTACAGTTCTTGATCTCCAGAATTTGCTTTTGTCACCATATCTACAACCTGAAACATTTGAAAACGTCAGCTCTAGAAGCTGCTACTTACTGCAAAATCATCCATCATCGTTACATACCTTTCCAAGAAATTCGTCGCTGCTCAGCAACGATGCCACAAACTCGACAACGAGCAGCATGTAGTGATGCCGCTGCTTGAGTGAGTGAAGCTGGAGGTATATTTCATCCTCGCAAGTTTCATCACCTGACGAAAAATACAGTAAGTTATTAATATTTTAATAAGTTTATCTGTTCATTGAGATGAATAAATAAGGATTTAGCAACATTGCTTGGAACGGTTCTTGATGAATTAAGATTAAATTTCTAGAAATGTTCTCCAAATATTCAAAACTGCACCCACCTTCGCTATCAGCAACTAAAACGATATGACCAATGAGGCGATTACATGCTGTTATTTGGTCGTGTGGAAGATATTGATGGCAGAAGTGCCTTGCAAAGTCCAGAATCGAGCGCTTGCCATAGGTAGCCTAACCGAATTTAAAAAACAATTAATTTGAGCAAAAATGCAACTGTGCATCTACATTTGTGAGAGAAGCTATGTGGGTACCTTTTTGCCCAAATCGCTTCTTGCATCCCAAGTAGCGTAGGACTGGAGGATGACAGAGTTAATAACCCACAAGTAGTCATTGTTTTGCAGGGAAGCGAAAAAGCACTTGAAGAGGGGAATACGCCGGTGCTCAGGGATGTCCGGCAGCGCGTCTACAAAAATTCGCGTCAGCGAGGTGACAAGCTTCGACTCATCCATCGAATCACCAGAGTGACGGCGAGCCTAAAATTAAATTATTGGAAATATTTAAATTTACCGAACGAAGCTGGCAGGTGAATCATTTCACACTCCAATTCATTCTAAAAACAAGAAAACTCACTTCCAAAATCGGAGGAATGATACTCTCCACTGTCCTCGTGATCACGTTGAAGCTATAACTGTCATCATGACGGAAGACATTGGCCCCCATGAACGTGAATATGGCCATGGCGTTGTGAAGGACGTATTCCTGAAGAAGGCAAAATTGAGGTGAAAAATTAGCAAATTCAGTACAAATGCAGGCGTTTGTTTAGGCCCTAAAGCCACACCTACCGGAAACAGCTTAGCGATGCTGGCCAGCAAAAGTAGAGCGTGGTGGTGAATCCTTGGATTCGAAGTTGTACGAATGCACTTGACGACCAGCTCAATGTTGAACTGATTTTGCCCGAGAGCATCTGAACGACAAAAGACGAAAAATTTTAACAATTGGATGAGTCTTGCATTTAAGATGACAATCGATCGAGAACTTACCTTTGCCGCTGCCTGCCAACTGTTCGCAGCATTTCAACAGGCACATGAGTAACATCTGCTTGCAATAATCGCTATCCTGTTCCGATTCCAGGGACCTAAATTGGCCATCGTAAAGTGAGAAATGCATATAACACAATTTGGAAAAAAAATTCCAGTTTACAACATTCTTCAGAACTCACCTCTTCAGGTATGCAAACAAAATAGGTATCAGGCATACGCCGTCTCTGAAGTGCCGTTTCCCCTGAATTGCTTCCAATATCACCAGAAGTCTTCTACGTGATAAATCCTCAGATCTGTCTACTGCCTCGGAGGCTGGTTTCTTGGGATTTCTTTAAAAAAAGGTGCAAATATTCCTCGTTTTAGAACTAACACAACTTTGTGGACTGTAGTTCAGGCCTTCAAGAAAAACTTACCTTAGTTGTCCTTTGACCTCTTTAACAGATTTCAAAACGGCAAAAGAGTTCATGCCACCTTTTAGTTCTGCAAGAACCTGCTCTCCGTTGAATGGAAGCTGTGAATGAGCATTTCAAAAGGTTACGAATCACTTGAAATTCACCGAAACTTGCCAAAAACAAAGACGAAATCTCAAATACACACCTTTCTCAACACCTTGCCGGCAGCTATGATAATTTCACTGTCACTGCTGTTCACTTGTAGATCGATTATCATTTTCAAGAAATCCTGCTGAGCGCTTGGTGCAGCTTTGAAAACTGCCTTGGTAATCTAAAGTGTAAGAAAAAAATAAAGTCTAGAAAGCAAAATACCATTTTTTCCGTTTTGATTAATATCCGAATAAAATTTTAAATTACCTGCTGCAATGCAACTTTCTGAATTGTTGGCAAATCTGGGTGTTGCGCCGGCCGAGAAAATTCTAAGGCGGTTCTAAACGTGGCTCTGGTTGATGGCACGTCTTCAAAGACCTTGGCCGAGATTGGTGTGATCAACCTGAGGATCTGGCAAGCAATAGAATGCTTGAATATGGAAAAGTCGCTTTCACTGATTCTTAAAACGACATCCAAATGTAGTAAAAGACTCTTCAAAATGTCCTGTCGAGATAAAGAAAGATTAAGCGATGATCCAACGAAAAATGTTTCTCCTTAAATCATATAATCGGGACCTACACTGGAAGACGCTTTTCTCAAGCACCCCAACAGTTGAGCCTTAATCACATCTGGGACTGTCCCAACAGTGATCCATTCCAAGATCGTGGCGATAATGCTTTGCGTGGCACTAGCTTTGCTAATCTTCTTTGGAGTTAAAACGTTCTCAAGAATCACATTGAGCATTCTAAGTTGAAATAAAACAAAAAAAAGCTCGTCATGAACGATGAATAATATGAAAACTCGCCAGTGCAACGAAAATGAGTCTGAGTAAGTTCCTTACTCTCCGTCGCACAGAATCTCTTCTTTTGAAGACAGGATCTTTTTTGCAAGCCTGAGCAGCGGAGGCTTTATCCAATCTCTGCTTACTAAGCTGATGAGGCATTCCAGGGCGACGAGGCGTATGTTTTCCGACTTGGAATTGATAAAAGCCAACACGAACGGAAGTACTATAACATCAAAATATCCATCATCTATTAAAATATCCACACTTCCATTCAAAAGTCTAAATTTCCAAGAGCCCATTAAGAATCGAAGTACTCACCATCAAGAGGCTGACCAGATTTGCCATCATTTGGCGGTGTCATCGAATTCACCGTTGACGTCAACAGGCGCAGGCTACGGATTTGTATCTCTGGCGAGTTCTTGACCAATTCGGAATTTTCGGTCAGCATGAACAGCAAGAATTCGATCCAACGTTTCTCATCGACGTAACAAGTCTACAAGAAACAATCGATTAATCAACATAGAATTTCGTTTAGCGTCAACTGTTAATTGCCCGCTAAAATTTGATTTAGCATCCAGCTTATGGAAATGTAGTCTGAACTGGCTAACCTTAATCCAGAAGCGGAACAACTCCTGAAACGGTTTCTTGGAGGTTTCGTCTAGCCTATGCATCCAGTTGGTAACGTGTGTAAAAAACGAGCAATGGAAAGCATAGCCAGAACTTGATACATTGGCCAATCCCAACACAACTTTTGCTAAACAAAAGCTCAAAGACGCTAGTGAAAGCGATTGGATACTCTTGTTTTCAGTTGCATAAGGCACTGTCTGCAAAAATTGCAATGACGTGCCAGGACCTACAATAGATGACCAATCAAATCCTACTTGTGCACCCTAAGTAAAAAAAAAAATGGGACCATATGTGATGAAAGAACAATATTTAAGAAGAAATCAAAGCATTTAATTCCACTTACTTTCATAGATGTGATCATCCTGGAAGCCACGAATTCCAGTACGTCAAGAGAAAGATTTTGGTCGCTGACAGAACTCTTGCCTACGACTTCGCCGACCAAAAGAGGCAGAAGGACAATATAGAAACGGGCATACGTCGGAGAGAAGCAACCGTCAGCAATTGCATGCTTTATCTAAAAAAACATCAGCAATATCAATATTAATTATCCATTATGCAAAATAATTTTCCAGAGCAACTCAAGTTATCGGCCAGCTAACTCACCATGCTAACTATGTGTTCTTGTTCGTTGTTGAAAATTCCTTTGACGAGGGAAGTAAGGAGCTTAGAGTGGCACTTTGTAAGATCATTTATCTGGCTCCCCAATGACTTTTTCAGCCCTGAGAGAAAAGCAATGCAAAGTTATAGGCAATCAACAGCAAGTAGACGCTTTCGCTAAAATGCTTGTCGTCAAACTTACCTTCCCAAATTGCACCATAAACAGGATGGGCCTTTAACACGTTATTAGATGCTGCTGCCCGAGCGAGGGCAAAATTCTTAGGCGATGTAGGAAACATCACCGGCAGAAGTGTAAAGAACAGAAGCTTCGCATTCTCATCGGAGCAAGCTTGAAAGCTACTCAGCATTTTCATTGCCGAAATTTCAACTTTTTGCCTTGAAAACAGATTAAAGAATTTTTTTTGTTCTTATGCCATTTTTTATGAAATTACAACATTTTAGTATTTCTGGTATGCAGTGTCTCTCTGTCAAAAACTCACCAGTCATTCTTTGGATTCTGCTTGGTTGTGATGTTAAGCAGAACTGGTATCAGTGCATCTGGAGGCAACTTGCTCAGCAGCTGAAATATCAAGATTGCAATAAAATAATCTCCAGATATGATGCTGTAAATTCAAACCAAGAAATTTTCCTTACGTTTTTTGAGTGAACAATCGCATCCACCACCACGATGCTAGTGTCTTTTAAACGGTCGACGACCAAATCTGTAAGTACCTCATCGCTCAAGTCCTAGATGCCAAAATAATTTTTTTTATTAAATTGAATGCCCTATCAATCATATTGTCCGATTGACTAGTTGATTGCCTACCAAAGTTTCCAAATTAGCATCTAGAGCTTTTACCGCCATCTGCCGCCGAAGGGCATTGGGATGCGCCACAGATGTTAAGAGTGACGTTAATTTAATGTTCTGAAATTTGAGAATCATGTATAAAATAAAAATAATATCATAGGTGGGTACATCTAATGGTTGCGGTTTACCCACTTCGGGTACAAGTGTTGCATCGTCGTGACAGAGCAGGCTTTGGACCAATTTTTCGGCTTCAGGACCAAGCTTGGCTACGACATCCTCGATACATTTATCGAACGTGCTCGGGAACCTATAAAAATCATGAATTATTAAACAGGGATTTTATTGCTTAAACGATTTTTTTTTCTTTATGAGTCTTACCGCTTCTCTAGAAGTACAAGCACTTTATTGGAGAATTCCTGCAACTTTGGACTAGCGACATGTTTTGTGTCTTCAACCATCCTTAGGTGGGTTGTCAAAAGAGTTCTACAGATTGAAAAGAACAAGCAGCATTTAAGCATCAGACGATTTAACAAAATTTACGTAAACTAATCGATCTGGGACAAAAAAAAAACTTACTTTATTGAAAAAGCCACATCCGAGTCTCCCATTGAAATGCGGCGCAAGAAGTTAAAAGCTTCTATGGATTTTTTATGGTGAAATGCCCCAACTTTGCCCTTACTACCTTTCCCATGGGCCGCCAGTGAACTGTTCAGAGCAGCATTGATCACAACTTTGAGGATTGGTTGCATGAGGTAGGACATATCACAGCGATGAGACAAGTCTGCGATGGCTGCCACCATATCAGGATTTGTCAGGGCACAGATGCAATCCATAGGCAGATTGTCCATCTTCTGTGCTTCCATGACCACTTGTACACATTGGGCAGCTTCGTATGTGAGGGTTTTCGGCGTCGACTTGAGCATGACGATGAAAAGATTGTGTAACATGCTGGGCACGATTAGCGTTTTCTGGGCAAGATAGGCAAACAGTGTGTACGAAGCTGTGACGTAATCCTCCAGATCTGAACCCAAGCCGTTCACCAGATGAGGGAGAAGCAAGGCTAGAGCCTCCTCGCTCACTTTCGTAGCACATTCAAAGGACCCGATGACTGTCGTCGAGTAAAACAACATTGCAGTTCTCTGCAAGCCACGATGCCGCAAGGCAGTGTTCTTCGACGATTGTTTGGCGGTGTTGCAGATGAACTTCAAGAAGCCGTTGTTACTTGAGCAATGATTATACAATGTTTGTTTTGTCAAGGGAATCCCTGCTTTCTAAAAAAACGAAATACAAACTATTATTTCCCAGCATTTTCAAAATATGGAAAGATAAAGACTGGCAAAAAAAGAAAAAATACCTGAAGCGGCAACAGCCAATACCAGCGACTGTTCTCTCTGTTCAGCTCCAGAATTTGGACGACTTTTACAAATGACTTCGTCTCGTGGTAAGGAAGGACACATTTCATAAGACTATCTGTGTTATACAGATGAATTTGGTACCTGCATAGATAAAGTGTATTAATTAACGGGCAATCAAAACAAAAGGATTGTAAATTAAAGTAAACTAAATAAAACTCAACATAGATACGTGCTTTAGAAAACCTCCAAAAAGCAAAGTGCACCAACCTTTTAACCAACCACTCCAGCGCTTTAAGTGCAGGCTTCAGTAACATAAACGGCGACACCATGCACAGGAATGTGTCGATCTCCATGGAGAGTTTGTCGTTCGCCTTGGAAACCTGCACCGAGCGTTCCAGCATTTTTGATGACTCGCTGAACAGCGTGCTCCGAAAGTTACCCAACTCTGGCAGCAGAGGTTCCAGCTCCTCCAGTCCGGTCAAGCCTGAGCATTGATGGAAGAAAAGCCCGGTCAAAACATGTGCGCAAATAACGTTGAATTCAAAAAAGCTTTGCTTAAAATAATTACCGATTGCATAAAAGGTGTCGCGCTCCAAGGAAGATGCCTCTCGGGGCTCGAACAACAACGATGCGCAAACTGTGAATTCCTGTTGGAGTCGTCGTAATTGCGGAGCTTCCCGCTTCTGCAGCTGCAGAGCCAATGAAGTTGCCATGTTGAATTGTTTAGACCAACGAAAACTTGAATAAATCCTAAATACAAGCAGATAAAATGTAATTGATGAATGATATCGTTCAGTGCACATATCTTTATGTAGAATTTGATGAGTCTCCAATGCAGTTCTCAAAAAATATTTGTTTAAATGAATGGAAGACTTGGGTCAGACGATTTTTTCTGTATGTATGAATGAATCTATGACACGTTGCCGGTAATCCCCATTCATTACAGGAGAGCAAGTCAGCTAATATAATCAACAGTATGAATTCTACTTATTAATCAATAATGGAATGCAATTGAATACCTTATTTATAGGGCAGTCGTAAATTTTGACAGCCTTATAATGGCTGTTATCAAAAGTAGCCCTAAACTTTGCTAGGGCATCTAGTAGACTACTATATTGCAGTCTACAACTTGTGTAAAACTCGCTCTTAACTTCTTTAAGGCTTTATATAGTACCAATATTAAAGAACTATACTTACACTAATATTCACTCGATACTTCACACCTTTGATTCAGATATTATGTCACGAAAAGTTTTGAAATTACCTGAAAACATTCTAAAAGAAACTTGGTTTGAGAACAGCACGTGCGCGCTCAAACACCAAGATGCTGATCGCACGTTGAATATGTGACGCCGATTAGAACCGCGTGCGAGCGCCACCTAGCGGCAAAACAGAACCCTAAAATAATAAATTCAAATTTTTATGAATAAAAATTACTACGCATTTTTACAAAACAAATAATTGTGATATTTCCTTTAAATATATCAAATTAAAAACGTATCCAACGAACATGCATAAAATAAGTATTTAAAACGCACTGCACCAATGAAAGAGTAGCAACATGGCTGCCATCAATGCATACGACAATGGACTATATAATGTTTTCAAAACTTTTACTTACCAACTTTTCCTTCTAAAGGTTCCCCAATTTAATGTAATGAATACTCGCAATAAATATAATTAATACAAAATGCTTATGGAAAAACCAAGCACAAGATTTTATACCGATTGGCATCAAAAATACCTGAAAAAAACATGAAAAATTGGCACAAATATTGCATCAATGGTCCTAAAACATACTGTGGAAGCCATTTAACCTATAATTAGTGAAAGTTTGGAATTCCAGAACGCCAATACAGTATGTTGAATGAAACCCCCTTGCTTAAAATTAATTTTCTTATTTTTATAAAGTATTTTAAATTTTAATTAATATATATATAGGCCTACTTGTATGTATAGAACTTGCACCGAATTTCTTCTTAGTATAAACGAAAACTACTAGCTGTGATGAACGTTAATCATAGAAAATCCTTCTGCACGCTGAAGACCTGAAAACATTGTTCCATCTTAATTAAGAAAACTAAAAATACTGCTGACTAGAACATTTAATCAACATAACAACCTTACATTTTCTATGAAGGGCCGGCTACAAATTCGCTAAAGAAACATGAAAAATAGGCTTTCATGATAAACGGACGTTCTTAAAGGATTCGAAGCATGATAAACAAAAAAAATAAACAGACGAATCCCGAGCATAAAACGTAACGGGCACGACCCAGGCGGGAAAATCGTATATCTAAAGTAAAATTCTCAGCAGAAAATGTCTGTGGCAACTTCGGGCCACTAAAGCTTTCCTAAAGTACGCAGGCACTGCAAGCATGTTTCGTTGACATTTTTGTAAAATTTTAAATTCTTCCATTTATTAAGGGGGATCACAACCCTATCACTTTCAATGGGTGAAATTTTGAAACACTTTCAGCCAAACAAAAAGAGATTAAA
>JAQGBW010002781.1:0-18463 GCA_034698625.1 Julus scanicus
TGAAACATTTTTATTTTGAAAATTGGGTGAAGTGCAAATTTTACCATTGAAATACATAGGGTACCAAACCCCCTTAAACAGTTGAAATCTAGATGAGATCAAAGGTCATAAAAGAGCACATGCGCAACCCATTTGACTTTCAATTAGGCTGAAATCCATATCGTGACTACAGCAGCTTCATTGAAATCAATGAACAAACACATACAAGTTGGGGCCAACAATCACTTTTAATATGCTGAGCCAGATTTTGACTAGTCCTTTTTTTTCTCCTTTCCTCAGAATATAAGCTTATAATCAAGTACAATTTCCTCTGCAAAAGTATCAGTTCAACAAATCCGTCATGGCAATCGTTCCGAGCAAATATCACTCTCGACAAAGTGTTACAAAAAAAATATATATATACTATATGACATCGACAATCATTGCGTGATAAGTCACTTGTTACAGACCGAGCCCTAAGATGCACATTGAAAAAACAGCGGCGATCTCATCTAGCGTCTTAGCAGATCCTAGTGAAAACTAGCATTAAATCCTAGATGGCAAAAAATGGAAATTTACCCTGAAAAAGTGATAAGTTAGCCAACTGCAAGACTGCTGAAACACGCGCCTAAGCAGAGATTGGAAACTGGCTAGCCGAGAGTTAATCTGCTGTTGTGAGAAGGATTTTCAAGAATTTTTCTACAAAGATTCTCTCGAGAAAATGCGAGTACATGGTAAGAAAACGCGATTGCATTGGCTAGACGCATGGATGTGATTTATTCTGAAAATTGCACTAGTTTAAAGGGCTTGCGATTCTGTTAATATGAGAAAGTTTTGCGAAAATGGTATTAGAATCGCTTAGTATCATGAAAAATTGTTTGTTTGAAGAAAAAAATGAAACACGAATATACTAAATAAGATAAGTTTTTTTTGTAGTACTTCAGTAGAGTTAAATTGTCTCAAAACTGTTGTTTTCACTGACTATGAATTCCAAAACGAATTCCAAGTAGACGGTAGTTTCATTGAATTTTTATAAAAATGTCGTGAGAAACTATATTCATAAACTTATTAAAAAGAATGCAGTCATTTTCATGCTTTTGCTTTAAACAGACACAATCTTCAGACTCATGATTTTTTTGTACAAGGAACAACCATTTTCGAATAAATAGGTCGATACTTTTTCAAAAAAAAAAAACAACTTGAACACATTAAAAAAAAAACTAATTTTGGAAAAAAACATAATTTGTAAAATAAAAAAGAATATACGGTGCGGGTCGGTAATACATTTCTAATTTCTAAAAATCAAAAAAAGTAATTATTCTCAATTTGAATTTGACGTTTTTTCTTCACAAAAACACAATTTATTCAAAAAAGGATATTTTCAAAAACGTCCATTTCCAAAAAAAAATTGATATCATCTCCAGAACAATCACTGTTCTTTTCAAAATTTAACGAATAGTAACTAGATGAGAATATGGTACGATGCAACCGACCACAAACTCCAGGAATTCTGCAGTAATTTTTCCGGCAACTTCCGATCAATGATCCCTAAAATCTAGTATACAGGGAATTGAGCATTAAATCAACTTTCGCAAACGGTTCGATTGCCGGTTCATAAGCAATAAATAACAAGCGGTAACAAAAACAATAATTACCAAAGATTGATAATAATTTTGATATAAACAATTCAGCACCTTGACATTATGCACAAATTTGATAAGTTTCAAAATAAGACACAGGATAAACACGATCCTGCGCAGCGTTTGCATAAGGAAGAGAGCAAAAGCTATGTTCTTTGCATCCAAAAACGATTATGAATTTCAAGGATATTTCAGAGATTTTAAAAATCTGCTCGAAACTTCCCTTCCCGAAAAGACGTTACCGCATCTCGACTCGTGCGAAGTCGAAATTTGCGTCACGATGGGATTCTCATCTCATTTCCAGAGGCATCTTTCGTGCCCGCCGAAGACAAATTTACAAAACAAATGCGCGCAAAGCAAAAATTCAAAAAAACAAAAAAGCAAAAAACAGAACGAAAGTTAAATACTGGGGCCGTGCTAAGTCTTCAAAGACTGATTAAATGTTCTCGGTCCACGCATGGGCTAACTTTTTTTTTTTTGCTTCCCGGTCATGGAAATTTTCTGAATTTTTGTATTTTTTTTGGGATTGGGACAAGGTGAAGGAGAGAGGTGGCCAGTGGAAATTTACAATAACTTAATCGTGACCAAAAGAAAAACAAAGTAAAAGATTAAAAAAAAAATGCTTTCCTGTTGAGATCAAAAACGCGAAATTCAGTCGTTGCTCGTTGATACGAGTCGGGATTTCGTGTAAATAATTTAAACGACGTTTGCGAGGGCAAACCGCGTAAAGATAACGCTTCATGTTGAAAATATGTACAATGGATAATATTAAAGTTCGGCTGTTTGCAAGTTTTGCGAAGTTGGTAAGGGAGTGTTCAGGTTCCATCCATGCACCGACAGTTTCTGGATATCTCCCAAAAACCCTGAGGATCGAAAGTGTGTAGTGCGAAAACCGAGTCTTCGGCATGTTGAATTGTATTGCTTCGCCTAATTTTCGTTTATCATATCAAACGAAAATATTGAAAAACTTGGAAAATGCTGGAAGCAAGACGAATTATTGTCCATGGGCAAACAGGAAATTTTAAAGCAGGAGTATCTTTCAAAGTTTTTACACAAAAAAAAAAAAAAAAAAAAAAAAAAAAATTTGAAGCAAAAATCGAACAAAAACCACAACTGTTTCGCAAAGCAAGAAATACGATTCGTTTGTTTAAAGAGAGAGAAGAAAAAAACAAAGAAAAAAACAACTGAAGTGGGTATGTATATGTGTAAATAGAAAAATAGCCGAAATGTCGGAGATTCCGCCGGGCCGCAAACGGGAGCTCCGATGCAGGTTGCACGTCTGCGGAAATCTACGGACGGTGAGCCGGTCTGCGCAAATCCCTCGATCCAGCTTCGGCATCTTACGAACGGAATTTTTTTTTTCAGGACTCTAGTTCCGGCCACCCTAAGTGTCCACGCCGAGCATGTCCGTATAGGATGCCGCGGTGTGCTCATAAATAATACAGCCATAAGGGGAGGGAGGAAAAGGGGGGAAACGGGCGAATAGCTATAAAAGGTGGCAGAGGTGGACGCACGCGGGCTATACAGCGGTCCCGGTGGCCCCATCCGCAAACTAAATGGGTGAACGAGGTAATATACAAAATATCACAATATTGGTGACATGAGCTTCATGAGGTCAAGGTCTTCTCATGGGGAAGCACGCAGGGGGGTGCTTCCGTCTTTGGCCGCTTCCGCAATGGCGATGGCCGTCGGGCCAACAAGCAGAGCTGAATACAAAACCACGCGGTTAGGCTACATACAAACGCAGGGGGCCAAGCGGCACAATTCGCTGAGGGTGAAAGAGCGCCTCGTCAGATATGTGGGGGGCAACGAATGCTGGCGGCTTTCCTTTCGCCGCTGAACCAACCAGAGTTGCTGATGAGGGATGAAACGGACAGTCTCCAACTCGGAGAATTCATTTGTCCGAGGTAGTCTGAGCCGTGAGCCGGCCTTGATGATACAGGGTTACCGAAGCTATGTGTTTGTTTGGCATGACCTATGTGATAGGTGCGAAATAAAAGATGCCGACATGTCATTGAATGGCATCGGAGATTATGAATCACACGTAGGGGTATGTCTAAAAATACACATTAACAGGCAGTCGTCGACTTGAGTTAGTCTTTAGCACCCATCGGCTGCCGACGATCTTATTTCACTTGGGACGGTCAACGACTTCCCAGGTCTTATTTTTCAAAAGTAATAGCTTTTTATTTTATCTATCCCGCCAAAAATGAACCTAACCTAACCAAATCAGGTTAAGTTATTGAGAATTGAGACCCGATAACTATTTTAAAATTAAGAATTGAGACCCGATAAATATTTTAAAATTAAGAATTGAGACCCGATAAATATTTTAAAATTAAGAATTGAGACCCGATAACTTCAAAGTACCGTTAAGTTTATCTGAAGTTCATTTCTGGCAGGGCTACCAAAAATGAACTTAAGAAAAACTTCTTCAGTTTTTTTTGCATAGATTTCGTCCAAACTGCAGTTTCACTTCAAAAGTTGTTTTTCTTAAGTTTTTTTGTCTTAAGTTTATTTTTGGCTGGGATATAAATGTGTATTTATAGAGAATTTATCCAGAATTTGTGTATTTATGTAGAGAAATTGTAGGAACTGAGTGGAAAAACCAACTCTAATTAAGACTATTCGGTTGAAACCGATCGCGGTCTTAAGTCGAAGACCGCCGGTTCTTGTATATTCCTTTGACAAACCAATTGAAAAAATAGGAACACGACATCCAGCCATTTCTTGAAATTTGATAAATGAAATTATCCAGCAGAGAAATTAGCACAACGTACCTCAAAAATCATATCTTGATATCCATAGCAATGCGTGGGGCCGAAAGGATTGGTCGTATTGGTGGAGGAAGCCCGATTAAGGACCACAGGTTGTTCGCTAGGCTTCACTAAGGTTTCAGCGATGGTATCCCACTGGAATGAAGCAATCGTTACCAAACACGGCCACCATGGGGCAAATAGCGATCGAAACGGAAACTTAACAGAAAGATTTGGCACACCTTTGTAAAAGCGGTGATGATGTGCGGAGGTTTATCCTGCCCATCCAGAGCAACCGACTCCGTTGATTTGGTCCTTTCTTTGCACAAGACAATCTTGAAATCACAGCGATAATACCTGCCAGCAACGTACAATCAGAAACTCGGAAACAAAATTCGCTACGAATCTCGTGTAGCTCGAGATGCGAGCAAACTTACATGTTGAAGTTATAGTGCCCCGGATAATTCGTGTGAAGTATGAACTTTGTCACCGTGTGAGTCTTGGCATCAAACAATATATCCTGAAATTGAAGAGTTTGTGAGAAATCTGCGCAAGTCCGCAATAAGGGGGGAGGGGAAAGATTTCGTGCCGTCAACACTCACCAAGCCCAGTGTAAAATAATTATAGAAGTAATCCGAAGACCTCGACGTCACCAATCTGTGTGCATTCGGCGAGTGAATCTTCATTTTGTCTTCGGCCTTATAAAACACCTTATTGGGGGAGCCCAACGCTCCGGTAACTTCCTTAAGAAATAGAAATTCCCCAAATAAAGCTCTGCGCTGCAACCAAACGTGTCGATATGCAAACCGATTCTTACTTGGCACGAATCTCCAAACTTCACAACTTGTACAATGGTTTGCTTCGACGTTGCAGGAAGCTTGCTAGCTCCAATTGCTGAAACACGAGGAACAGATTGAAATGCAAGAGCAAATCAGGAGAACTGCACGAACGAACATTCAAAAATGTAATTTTATTTTATTTTCTAAATTTTATATTTTTTTAACTACTTTAAATAGAAATCTAAAGGATAAATCTCAAAACGTTTAATACAGTTTTTGATTTTTAAGTCTAAAGATTCAAGCAGATAAGTAATACAAATAAAAACCTTTAAAAAAAAACCCCAGTTTAAACAAATTTCATCAATAGAATTTCTGTTGAAATTAAAAACCTATTAATTTACAAAAACATCTTGTCCTGTTCGATGAAAGCGCCTTTCAAATTTTAAGAAAAGCTATAGACACACCGCTTTATTTTGCATTCCAAAATCGACCATTTTTCGCCATAAATTATCGGATTTCCTACCTTCAACGTTCAGGTACAATTTAAGTCCCACTGTTAAGGTATTGTCACGGAGTATGTCCATGCGATCCAGATAGCAGTGGTTATAATAACAGCACATAGGTAAAGGAGGAGGTCTGTAAAACGAGAAAAACACCCTTGAGATTTCGCAACAGGTAAGGGCTTCAAAGTGTGCAGTATACATACTTGGTGTCGGCCAAACTATTGCCACTATAAATAGACATTTTGGACACTACGGGGGACGCCCCATTTGGGAATGGTCTAGACCCTAGGCTAGGAGCATAACGTGGCTGCAAGAGCAAAGTTTCCAAATTTCAGCGGAAAATGATGGAGAAAGCTTGGTTTGAGTTGCGTTAAGAGAGTTAACGTACCTGAAACTTGGAATCTATTGGAAACGAAAACGACAAGCCTCTGAAATTGAGGACGAATAATTGCTGACTTTCGTCATAAACTGAAAAAGGAAACCGGCAACAGTTAAAACCTAGATAAGAAGAACGCTTGCAAGATTAATACGCAAAAACCTCGTTTACCCCCAGGATGTGTAGCTCCGAAGGAATGATCAATTTGCTCTACGGTTGGGGATATCTCCGGAGAATTGAAAGGTAGGCCACTGAGGAAGACAAACCAGAACATCAATCAAAATCAAGATAAAATGTACGTAAAGATACGGCTACTAGACGGTTCATAAATTTGCGAGAAGCAGGAAGCAAGGCGCTGAGCGATACGACAACATTTTTGGCTACTGCTTGCAAAAGACTTCAATGATTATTTTTGCCATTACTTTTCAGATGCCTTGCTTCCTGAAATTTGCAAAGCTACAAACAGAAAGCTAGGAAGAATGTGTCCCAAGGTTCACATCACGGATGGAGCCCAGTAAAAACTCACCAGTATTTTAGTTTTACTCTGCTCATGTTGTAAACTTCTATTATCTGAAATGAAAAATTGCGTTATGATCATTATTTTCCGTTATTTGTTTTTCACGAGAAGAGCCGAGCCTCCGGCAAAAATGCGCAAAATTATTCATGAAATAAATTTTATATTTTTCATTTGCTCATGCATTTTTTTATAGTAAAAAAATAATGATTAAAGTTGATGCAGGTTCACTGGTAGGTTTGCGCCTGCGCCACTGCAAGATTGACTTACTTTTAGCCTTTGAACCATTGGATCGAAGATGAGCCGAATACCATCCTGAGACAAGTTAATTACTAAATCCATGCCCAGTGGATTCTGAAAACAAAAAATTTGAAAAAGAAATCTCATTTAATATCCTTCATAATACATTCTCAAAAAATATTAAGCCACCGAAAATGGCTAAACTAGAATTAAAAGTGTGTTTTGGCTAATTTGATTGTTTTGTTCAAACAATATCTCCATTTTGAATCGCAACAGGGAAAAAACCAGAATTATTCAAAGTACAAAGTTATTTCGAAGTTAACATTACTTGATCAATGATGGCAAAGATGGGTTTTAATGATTCATATCACCACAATTCATGTCTACAAATGCATCCTACCATTTTTGTTTCTCAAAAATGAAAAATGGCACGTTTTCAAAGGCTATAGATGTATAGACAGTATTCTGGAACATCGGCAAAACAGCCTGTTCTTGGATCAAACAAATTGCTTTAAAATTACATTAATCATCATTCAACCGTAACATTTGCGTGCGGCGGAAGATTGTTGATCACAAATTCAACACGCTGGCACTAAATATGATTCATGAACAGAAGTGATATGAAACACTGCAGTGAACTCCAGTCAAATACGTACTCACAAAGATAGATAAAGTAGAATTAACTTACAGGTTGTCACCACATAGTGGGGGAAAAAACAACTTAATCAACTATTTTCTGCTGCAATTGAGTTAAACTAAATTTCTGATGAGAATGAGGACCTTCCATTACAGAACTACACATTCCATAATGTTACGATAAATACCAGTGTTGGATTTTTATGCACTAATATTACGAAAGACTAAGACTTTGTGTACTAGATTTAATAAAGGTCGAAATAGATAACTTAGACTTGATCTGCACTCACAAGAGTGACCAAGCAAAACTGAAAGTTACTCTGAGGTACCGAACATTCCAAACATCTACTTTTGTTTCCAAGTGCAAAATTTGAGCAATGATCGATGACAAGCTACCTAATGAAGCATTTACGCTGGCAAACTACTGGGATTTCCCATGCTTTGTCAAAATTCCTCCAATGAGATGGGCAGAAATGGCTCTCGGCATCCACTCGCCTCGAAGCAAGTTTTTTCCTTTGAAACCAGATTCGATAATTTAAGCAATGGGTTTGTGCAGCCTGTCAACCACGATTTTAATTAATATTTCGCCTCTCGGATCCCGGTGCATACCGTAGCAATCTTTGAAGGCAATCTGTGGTCCTCTGACGTCACCCCAGCGTTGGCATGGCAACCAGAGTTGGTCCCCGCGTGCAATTCCGCGGATTACGAGCCCTAGGTTCCCTTTTTACGACGCCGAGAGAAACAACTGAAGACGATAGATGTTATAGCCCATTCTCGCTTTTTATTAACGCAAGAAAAGATGCCGGGGACTGTTTGCGAGACCTCTGGCTACCGGTAATGAGTCTCTTCCAGGTCACAGGCGTGATGGGCGTACCAATTAATCCGCCATATCCGACACGTATTAGACACCACTTGTGATGGAATGAAACAGCCATATAAGAAGTTCGGCAGAACCGTTCTAGACAATCTATTTTAGAACTGCTTTAACAGAACGCCACAAAGACGTGTTAAAGTAGTTATTCGCCCGAAGAAACCGTACTCTGCAAATGGCTTTCAGGAACATAACCTTAGTTCAGTGGATATTTCAAGGATTGCTTTTCTCCATCAGTCGATTATAAAGGATCTCGACTGCTACCAAGATCCTATAACCAATCCGTAGATGCTTCTGCCTCGAAATCAGCCTCTTACTAGTCTAAAAAAAGCGTTCCAAATTCTGTAGCAACCATCGAGACAGAAGTACTATAGATATAAATGTTTAAAAACAAGATTACTCTTGGATATTAAAGGGATGCTGTACAACTGACAACTTTAAAGGTGTTCTAATCTTTGCAATAAAATAATAATAATAAAGTTATGAAAAACAAGTTATGCCATTGGTATTTTTGGCATTTTTTTCTTCTCAGGTTCTAAAGCTAGAAAATGACATTACTTGAAAAAAACGTGTCCTTTTCGAATAGTGAAAATTCACTTTTATCATCCCTTTCCTGTTCCAGAAGCACTGCTGGCAGACGTGGACTCGAGATTGCTTGACCAGACCCCTGGTGATTGGACATAAAAGCTGTTTTATTGTTATCGAGAAAAGAATACAGACTGAAATTCAATTTAATTTCACGGGGGATTTTCCCCACTTCAATATTTCTAGCAACATTCTAGTAAACATTTTCTCCAATTTGGTACTGAAAAAAAAAATCGTAAACTGCGACAGCTTCCAATTTGTACAGGGTTTTATGCTGTGACTTACAGCATTCTATTTCCCTTTCATTTTGTTAAAAAAAAATGAACGAAATAGTCATTTGGATGGTATTATTCAACAACAAATCAACCCAATTTCGTTATCTATTACAGTTATGATAAATAATACCCATTATCCTGAAGTTGTGGAAAAAAAATTCCACAAAACCACTCTTGGGTCTTATGGCCCGAATGCTTTTTTCAAATGCTAAACGTTCCTATGTACATATGCCAACGAGGAACATATTTATAAAATGTAATGCCAAATATAGCATAAATTTGCCATTGAAATGCAATCTGGACCTGCTTATGATAACAAAAACGCCACTGGCATTTGCAAGGGTCAAATTGGATCTTTGAGAGTACATTCAGAGTTGCCGAGGAAGTAATCGATCAAATATAACGAGAAAACATCACTCGTCGCTTCTAAGTAGCATTTACTTGGATTGAAAGTACCATGTCAGGAGGTGAAGTTGGTACTGTAAGCTGTCTTTAAACTTCAGCGACCAAATTCTGACAAACTGTAGTTCAACAAGCACTCAGGATAACTCTGGATACTCCGTAAATTGCAGCTCAAAGAGGGAAGTGGGAATTCCGTAACGTTAATCTGGGTCACAACACTATCACTTTCAATGGGTGCAATTTTAGAACACAATCACAGCCAAACAAAAAGAGATTAAATAAAAATAAAAATTGTTTAAAATAGCTTGATAAATCAGCAATTGTATTCCTTGTTGGTTTTTCACTTTGAAATGGAAGATTTTTTTAAATTAATAAACAAGTTTGAAAAATGTCCGTTAATTTGCACATTCTGCCAGCATGAGAATGTAAATTAATGGACATTTTTCAAACTTGTTTATTAAATTTTAAAAAAATCTACCATTTCAAAGTAAAAAACGAAAAAGTTATTTTATCTCCTTTTGTTTGGCTGTGATTGTGTTTTAAAACTTCACCCACTGAAAGTGATTGGGTTGTGAATCACCTTAAGAATCTGGCATTTTATCCAGCCCAAATTACCGAAATCCAGATTTTCAATTAAGATGCTCGAAGCATTCCTTAAATCTCCATCAAGACGCAGGGTCAAAATGTGCCGCTTTTTAAATGGGGCCATTTCCTCCGCAGTAGAGTTACTTAACTACTAAATGCCTTTTTGACATAAATAATGCATTATGCACTTCATCCGGCTTTGCTAACAATATAAGTTGGGCCCATCTTTTTCACTTACCAGTTCGCTGTACAAAACTTGAAGGCCTTTAATGGTCCTAGCCTGCTGCTGCAGAATGTGGACAGCCTGAGCGAATGCCATCCCTGAAAAGATAAAACGAGAAAATTAATGCTTTTGGGCTTTACTCGCATTAACAATTGGAAAATTGCCATTTTAGATTGTAATTTGCAAAATGAAGGGAACGATTTATGTTGCACCTTGGCAGTTTTCACCCATTTTCTACAATTTGGAGCTGTCTCACATAAAAGCAAAGACTGACGTACCTGAACAAATGCTCTATTTGTTCTCTAAAGTTTGTCCTAAGTTTTTGTTTCAGAACTAATTTGGTTTCATTCGTGTGATCTTCGGTATTCTCTATTTTTGTATTTTGGAGGAACTCAAGGTCCCCACTACTATTTCTTAAGAAGCATTGTAATATGCTAATATTTGCTAAGTTAACAATTCATGCAATATTGTAAATAAGCCACTGTAGTTGATCGATTATATTAACATGCACAGTATTGGCTTCAAGGTTGTTGCCTGTTGTTTCTCAACAAAAAAAACCTCGGGCGTGGCACGTCCCTGATTGCAAGTTATAAAATGCATGCCTAAGCAGTGTGTCAGAAACATATATCATAGTGACAAAGACATTATTCTTGCTGGCCTTTTTGTTCAATTTCTTACAGAGACATGAGAAGTGTCTCTGAAGTGATGAAAGTGCCTACATTCATCACAGAAGTTGTCCAATCTGCAGGAGTAGTCTGACCTCACAAGCATGTGTAGGGAAAAAAAAAGAAAAATCCCTAAAAACTCAGTGTTTGTTCACTTTCTTGCGAGTTTGGAAGGCAGTTCAACAATATTTCGTGAGATAAACAGTTGCTGAGGATAAGACAACACAAGGGGAAAAAATAACTATATTCTTGAATGTATCAAGTTGAGAAATCAATGTCAATGTTTGGCATTGGAATCGATGAAGCTCATGAGAAGCTTACTCTAGTAAAAACAACAGAATTAGAAGGATAACATTTCCAATAAGCAGCCTGCAATACTTCCTTAAACGATGCCAATCGATGAAGCTTTTGAGAAGCATCACTGCAGCAAAAATAACAGAATTAAAAGGATAACAAATGCAATAAGTAATCCAGCAATACCTCCCAGAATGATTCTTTACCGAGTACAATGTGAACTTGTTAAATTTCAGAAAAAAAAATTGTCAATGAGTTTTTTAGAAACTTTGTAATGAATGCAAGCAGACATGTTATTGTTGTTGGTTGATCCTGTAGAAGGTCTACAGGACTAACCGATTAATCTATATGCGCATATCACGTAGACGCAAATGTCAGAAAGGACCATAAGCAGACATGAAAGTAATTTCACACTTTTTTGGAACGTGCCCAAGGCTCAAGTTTCTTCAGGCAAACGCCCCATGGACAGATCCTAGCAAACACTTTTTGCCTCTAAGGCTTTAATAATAATGCTATCAAAAACGAATTCTGCGTACACCAGAGTATTGAAAGCACGTTAATTCCGAAGGTTTTTCAAGCAACCTGCTGTTATCGTTATGCAGAAACGCTGCCAGAAAACAGCATTTTCTACTCTGCCGCAAACAGGCAGGAAAGTCAGCGTGCAGAAAACTTCCCCCTTGTGGCGTTTTTAAAAAAATATTGATTTCTCGAAAAAATAATAACGGAAGATGGAATCTGCACATATCAGCCATGCAGAAAAGCGCCCCCGGCATCTCTGATGCATACCAAAATAGACACAGTGCATTATGCTAGTTGGGTGTACAAAATAAAGTCCTTGCAAAAGCAATACCAGCATGCACTTTGTGTTTATGAACAAGTTTCTCAAATTATTTTAAGTTTTCCACAAGGACGTCTCGCGATACAGACGGTCAAATATCGTATTCCTTGTGAGAAAAAAAAGGATTAAAAATGTCAGTGAAATAATGTGCTGCGCACCTTGGACTGACTGCAGCTGCTACTACCATTTCCAAATCTGTGATATCACATTGTTAACCATTTTACAAGGACTTTCTTTACAACAACCAAATGCAATTTGACACAGACTACATTCCACCTCTATTAACCTAAGAAATCCCCATTCTTGTGCACCACAAAACTGTTTTTTAACAGAAAATACAAAAAACTGCTTAAATTTGACATTTGCACCGTAATCATATTTGGACACAAATAATACGCCAGAAGAAAATTCAAAGTCACCTTTTCCAATTCAACAAATGGCACTCTTCCAGGAATAAATATCATTTTTCAAAACAGAACAAAAAACCAGATGGACAAGCAATATTTTAAGGAACAGAATACTTCAATCTATTAAAGAATAAAAAAAACCTTATGAGAATAAAAACCTTATGAGAATAAAAAGCATTAAAGATAATCACTTCCCAAGAATAAAAAAATTACTATGTTCCGATACACCCATACCTCGCTTTACGGCCCAGATACGTTCCAGAAAAACTACCCGTAAATCGAAAAAGGCCCTTATAACGAAATGCCGTATAGCGAGGTATAGGTGTACTTAACCAAATCATGATTAACCAATTAATGGCAATTATCCCTACTAATCCTTTCGGAAAGACCTTACTAGAACATGGACCAACAATTTGTTCGCAAGGGCAGTGTTTCTATGTAACAAGAAAAAAAATTGATTATCAAATGGCCAAAATGCCAATTCCATTCTCTTAAAACTCTCGCACTACGGTCTTGTCCAGACCATTGTTTTACCTCAGTGCTTCGCCGCATTTTCACGAGCCAACTAACATTAATGACACCCGATGCATCATCTTAATCCATCGGATAAAACTTCGACAAAAGCTTGCTACAAAACAGCTGAAACTTTTCTAATCGGGCAGATTCAGGGTTTGTGCACCATGCACCGCAATGTTTTCTGCCATCTCTTGAGGGAGAGTCTCTTGCAGTAAGCCCAGGTTTATCGCAGAAAAGCCGAGCAACTCGCTTCAAAACAGGCAGACTTAATAAGCTAACTGCTCCCTGTGGCTTTAAAACTGACAAAAAAGGGCAACAAAAGCTCTGGCTGAATTAAGAAGATTAAACAGAAACATTTGCAAGCACAAGATAGAACCCAGGACTGCAGTTGGACAAATGAGAAAAACAAGCAAAAATTCTGGCGAAATGCACGTTTTGGAGGAATGCCCGTTTGCGCTTCTCCTACAGTCTGAAATGAATTTCAATAAATGCAATTAGATGTAATAAGCCAACTTAAATTCGGTGTAGAAAAAAGGAATAAACCTCAATCAATAGGAGGTGTGGCCGCAATCCGAGCTTAGCATGCAACACCGCTATTAACGACAAAACGAATTAAGCTGCTGGTATAAATTAATTAAAAACGTGGACTTAGCTTTGTTAACTGGGCTCATGAGCCAAATATAGAAGCTAAAACAACAGCAATTAAAAATTAGGCATGCAGCATGAGAGTAAAAGCTCCTAAGTTATTGATGATGTGTTGCGAGGTGTCAAGCATTACGACTGCAGAAATTCCTGTGAAAAATCCTGTGAAAAACTGAGAAAAAAAAAGCAGTTATCCAATTTTTAAAAAACTAAGGCATCAGAAGAGCTCATCGTGCTTTTTAACCTGCAGAGAACGAATTAAAATCTCGCATCAACAAGAAATTTTTAATGCAGTCTGGTATACGTCATCCCAGTTAATGGCTATACGGAAGTTGCTGGTATACATCAAGCTTATTACCACTCTTTTAATTAGATCCTTAACGAATCATTAGCAGTCCAGTACAGGCTGCTGCATAGAAAAATTAAATTACTGGCATAATAAACAAGCGATGCTCTACTGTCAAGTCAGTGCCACACGGTCAAGTGCACTGTGAGTGCGAGCTAAATTTGCATAAATGACTTTGAAAAAGGAATTTAGTAAATTCCCAACTGATAAATGAGGATGGAATGGCGTGTGAATGTTCCCAACCTAACATATCATCGTTCATCAGACATTGAGATCGACAACCAGAAAGAATCGATTAGTCCACACATTATGCACATAAATCACACAATCCCAGCAGAGCTAATTTATTCCAATTTCATAAACATCAAGTGCTTACCAATCTGGAAATTAAGCGAATATGGATTTATGAACAGGACACCAGGCACCACATGAAACGTTAAGAAAGACATTGGAAACCTAACCATTAGAGTGGATGGAATTTTTGAACACATTTTCCAAAGTTTGCACATGAAGGACTTCCGTTTCACAACAACTTTTCTCCCATCATCTCCGCATGACTGGATTACCTCAATCACTTCCGTTACATGAACTTACATCACATGCACTTAGATATTATAGGGACCTTCCCATAACAAAGATGTACTGCATTGTCTTGCATCGAAACCTGTTTTTAGGGTTTTTACAAAAAAATGTGGTTACTATTAGACAAGAATTAAAGACAAGATTGCCAAAACAAAGGTGAGAAATTGGATATTTAAAACATTTAATCAAAGAAAATTTTAATCAGACTGCAAATAGAAATTGAACTGGAAATTTGGCAAACCAGATTTTGGCCTTCTTGAAAGGGAATATGAAATGTTAAAAAAAAATGAAATTGAATATTGGACAAGAGAGAAACGAAAACCTTTTATAGCTACACAATTGGCATCAGAAATAACTTAAAATAAATCTATGTGAAGAAAATGAGAAAATATCATGAGAGCGTCCTAGTGGACTGTCAGAACATGACAAACAGCACGTGAACAGCATCGCAAACAAAGGTCAAACATGAGCAAACTTTTTCAAGATAGTTTTTAAAAACTCATTGTTTGACAAGTAGCAATGACATGCATTCTTATAAAAAAAACTGAACGTTTTGTTCCATTTCAGTTTCAAACACACATCAGATAACTTTTTGCTTTCCCCAGGGAAACATTGGTCAAATGGGACGATTAGCTAGTAGAAAAAAAAATGTAACAACTTGAAACGGGTAGTCCGAATGAAGAAATGATAAGACAATTTAGCAGAAAAAACAACACAGGAAAGTCTTTTATCTAGACAGCTTTTGTAGCCAGATAAAGCTGCCAACATCAGTCTGTTAACTCGACAACACAATGGTCCACAACGCTTTTTTCCCAAAAAGCCCACTCAATTGTTTAGGGCTTGACAGGTCAGTCAATATCACTGACAATAGTACTGTTTTTTTACAACAACAGCTATCATTAAAAAGGCAGAAATTACAGGATGAGGCAGGGTATTTCATTAAAATTGGGGCAAAAATACCAAAGTTACAAAAAAGAGGATATGAAAGACTTTGTGCATCCATGCTCTGCATTTTGGCAACTAAGTCGTCCAAACATTGACTCAAATGATGAATAAATGAACTCTGCTAATGAAACCATCATCACCGCATGTCATCATCCACATGCATACAAGATTCAGAGTCGATGATTGAAAGCACTCTCAAATAATACAAGCAGGGCACGTAGCCAATTCCTGATCACGACACTGCAAAATTGCAAAATGCACTTTAAGAACTTCATGTCATCAGACGTTATTCTGTAGAATTTGGGAACTTCCTCACATCATATCGAAAGTATGGGCTTTAAAAATATGCCTTTTGGTGTACAATAAGCTCTGGTATCACGAACTAGTGCACCGTGCACGTTATGATCGAGGCACCATTAGAAGCCAACATCCGTTATTTATAGTTTAACTAATGAATATTATAACGTATAAAGCCTTTTAGGAAATTGAGATAATCCAGTTCTAGTAGTCCATCAACAGTTTCCACAGAAGCTGTTGTAAAGAGCTTTGCGCATTACGTCCGTTGGAAAATAATGCCGAAACTACTTGAGATGGGTCCAACAGGTAAGCAAAGGGCTTTTTAGCAGTTCACGATAATCTAATAGCAGCATACGTTTTTGTAGTTTTCCATCATAGCCATTGTGGACTAGGAGTCTGGGTCACTAATTTGAAGTCCAAAATCTTGAGCATTGCTCGAACTTCCCCTTCAACATGAGCAGCTCATCAAAATGAAAACCGCCAATGAAAAACAAACCATTAATCATTATTGATCGCAACAGGCTCGTTCGTCATAAGAGAGCCAATGCACCAATACATCATGGAAAATTTCAAACCTGTGTTCCAGTGGGGGCACTTATGCGTCATATGTGGCATCGCAGACACTAGTGCCCATATCTAGCAAGGTATCAAAAACCGTTAAATATTTTAAAAAAAGCGCTGGGTTTATTGCTGCAAAACTGCTTTTTCTGATATAATAATCCATAAAAGTGCCTCAGTGAACGGCCTGGTAACCTTGATACAGTGTACTTGGGCGGCTGGCTGCTAAATGCCCTTGGTATTGATCGGTGGCAGTCTCAATGTTAGGCCGATGCCTCATACGATTCAAAAGGCGCAGATTCAGGGACAATCCGACAACTGACACCAAAAAAAAACCGATATGGCATCGGCTGTTGAACTTGGACTAGTCAGGACCAACGACTTAGTCAGCAGAGGACAAAGCGATTGTCCCATAAAGGTTCCCAAATGCGTTCAATTCAAAGGACATTGAGTAACATTTTTCTGCAGAGTCAGGGGCCAGAATCTCCAGGCAGGTGGCGTCTCTGTGCTACCTGTGTTGCAGGACCCATAAACCTTTATCAGCAAAATAACACTTGATTTTGTAAATGGTCCCCCCAATGATTACTATTAACAAACTCCTTTCCAGATAGCATTTTACTCAACCAAGATGCCAAAACTGCACAAAACCAGCTTGTGAAACTACAAAATACTTTTTGTACTTTGGTTCTACCCCATCAAAGCAATCCTAACCATCAGAACGCAGCCTATATGTGGATTATTTCGCAATTGGGACAACTTTGTTTACGTATCAAATCCAAACATCCGTATTACAAAAGCACATCTGCGACATACACATGCCACACGATAGCATATCGCAAAATAATCACAGATTAATAATTTAAAATATTCAGTCGATCGATGTTTACCCTGGCAAGTGCATTTCATAACAGGAGAACGTTTGACATCCAATCTGGCAAACTTTCTACTAAATGCATCATGCCCCCTACCGAGCAATGCCTTAAACTTCACAATAAATCCATTGATCACACATTTAAATAAAGATCAAATTTGATATAGATAAAACTGCAGTGTTCATTTCAAAAACTCAACAGCTTAAAAGGCAAGGCAGCTCTGACAAAGTTTAAAAAATCTGACTTGTTACGAAACCATCATTCCAGATTTTCCAGTTTGATTGCAATTATACATTGCCACATTTCTCGTTGCGCAAAACATTGCATTAGATAATTTTAACAAAAATTGTTGAAATCCACAGCACGTACATCCTGCACGAAGCTCGCAATTTACCTTCCATGTCATGAGCAAACTATATCAATTTTCTGGCAGTGTTTCAACAGACACATATTACAGGTTGATGACACGCCACGTTATTTGTTGAAAAAATAATAGAAGTTTTATAAATTTGGCAACGTTCCACGATGGAACTAGGTTTCACTTGATGAACTGATATATTTAGTGGAGACTATCCATATCGATCTTATGGTGCTACTGTTGCCAGAGGCCACCTGTGAGCCTCTGGTTCTGTTGGACGGTTACATTGTTGCCTTTTCCAAATATTGCCAAGTTCCCGTGATTAGAAAATTGGCACAAAGATGTTTGGAAAATAGTCCAAAGTTCAGAGACATCTGCATGAGTTGAGATAAGGTTTCATGACCATATAATACAGGTGCAATTTTAAGTTTCTTGCACAAGACATTTTCCATTCAAGAAACAATTCCATTCGGCATCTTTCAAAAACAATCTCCACCAACATTATTAAAATTCCAGCAAATGCAAATTGTCAAAATGCCTGACAACTGAATGTGCACCTGCTGAATACTTCATGACAACATCAAACTGCGTGTTGGGAAATATTAGGCCTCCATCAGGTGCTGTTTTATCATAGAGCAAGTACAAAGTTGATAAATTACCACAGAATTCACAGTACGAATTTCGAAATTTGTATTGAACAGTACGTGCTAGATCAAAATCTCGAAAAAATAATCTCGAAATATAAAATAACTTAAAAATAATCTCGAGAGGCAAAATCT